>JBBMKE010436730.1:0-18801 GCA_037834125.1 Lippia alba
GAGTTTCTTGATTTGGTCGGACGGAGGGGTGGGCGATTGAGGCCTGTCGTCTATGATTAAGCAAAGCTGTGAAGTGAGGTCTAAAATGGGGTGAGATAGCGGAATTCTAAAAGGGTTTGTGCGAGGTTTCGGAGGGATTTTTTTTAGGGTAAGGTTGAGGTAAATGTAGTCATCTTCAGGAAGGAGCTGTAGCTTCTCGTCGGTCGATTTGGCAGCTTTGTATTTCAAAAGGGCGTTCACCGCAGATTCGATGGTGGATTTGCTGACCCTTGCAGCAGCCGCCATTTGTTGTGCGTTTTGAGCCCTGAGTAACGAGTTCAACAAAGTTACAAATAGTTCAACAAAACTCGAGAAGTTCTTCGAAAAAAAAAAAAAAACAGAAAAGTCTCATATGCCTCAACTTTAACCTAACTCACATCAACAGATACAATCATCCGACTATGAAAACATTGTTCCGATTATACTGTATAATATTGGGGAAACACAGGACGAGTAATTTAAATCACCAGAAAAAGACCAAAGCTAAATCAACAATCCACCAACATTAGAACCAATCAATGGTGGAAAAAGCAATAATATTCTTGAGTTTTCCGGTGTAAATAAAGTACCTTGCGGCGGCGGCCGGTTGTTCTGCGTTGGAAGTCATGGAAGGAGCTAACGAAAGGGAGCGGCGCCAAAGAAGAGAAGAGAAAAACGAGTTGTGGGTTTTAGGCTTTCAGTGCTTTCTGTTATTGGGCTAAGATTTCTAGAAAGTAGGCCGAAAGACTTTCTATTGGGCCTATATTTAGGGTTTAGTAATGAGTTTTTTGCACGGATACCACATAATTAGCACTCTAAATCTTGTGATTTAAAATTTTTTAAAGAAAACTCTATGATTATATAAATTAGCACTGAGATTATATAAATTAGCACCGAAAACCCTGTGATTGTATTAAAGTTAGCACTCAAAACTCTACAACCACAGATATAGGGTTTGAAATGCTAAACGAGTGCTAATTTATTACAATCACAGGTTCTCTTTGAGAATTTTCAAATCATAGGATTCTGATTGTTAATTAGATATATCACAAGATTTTTGGTGCAATTAACTCTTTAGTAATTTAGTTTTTTTTTAATTAAAGGTAATTAGTTTAGATATATCCCTAAATGTGGAGCAATTTTTAGTTTGCTCCCTAGTTCGAATATTATTTTTGTTCACTGCCTATATTGTAATATATTGTATATTTTTCGCAATATGTTGTACGTGCTGCACAAAATGGAGAGTTAATTAAAATTATGATTCTCATCTGGGAAGTGAACAAAAAAATTTTTCAAATTGGGGTGCAAATTAAATTTTTTTCAACTCAGGGAGTTACAAAAACTCTCCCATATATGATTCAATACTTTTCCAAATATCTTATATGTTAGTAGACATTATGATTGAAATAAGGAGACTGGAAAAGAATCATGAATGGCTTCACTTTCCAGCAAATATACAGCAAAACTAACGAACATCTACAAAATCCAGCACCAACATTAACACTATTTAATTTCATGTCAGGCATTCAAACAATGTAGTTACAGCATTTATGCAAGACTTAAACATATACATACATATAGACATATATATACCAAGAACAAGGACCAACAGGCCTACCTCACAATTATAAATTAATCTCAACTTAGAAAAAGGAAACAATGGGTGACCAATCTGAGAATTTCAATCCCATCAAACCAGAAGCAGAAGTAGAAGTAGAAGCAGAAGCAAAAGTCGAAACCGAAATCGGCATCGATCCTTTTGTAGAACTGAATGATATAGCTGCAAAATCTTCTTCTTATATCACTGATCAATACAGAATACAAGGCGAAAGTTTAGATGACAACACTGCGAAATCTGGAGAATCAGAAAAAGCTGTTTGTTTGGAGGAAAATCCAAGAGCCACACATACTCAGGTACAATCAACTTCATATAATCAAACTTAGTTTGTAAAAAGTATGCAAAATTAGGCAGCTAACTATTTGAGACTTAAGCCGTTCTTCGCTGTGGCTGCATCGCCGCGTGCTTCCTGGACAAATTGTTGTGGTTTGCTTGAGGTTATCAGGCCTTCAGATCATGTGACTCGATCTGGTAATATTAATATTTTTTACTATACCTTAAAATGCTTAGACAATCCTACGAGTTTTTTATGTGAATTTTAGTTAAGCATAAACTACTTAACGATAACATTGAATGCTGAAATGTGCAGGATAGGGAGATCGGAATTTGCTGTTGAATATTGAGTAGCAGACGAGTAATAAAGCACTGCATTTCGCCTGTTTTCATCATTGAAGATGTGATTTCGAGTTTTATGTAACCTAGACAAGGGTTTGTTTTTTTTTTTTTTTTTTTTTGTGTTACGTACTTATTACCGGATATTAAAAAGATGCATCCAGCTTTATAAGGAAATAAAATGAACTATTTGGCCTAACAATTACAGACAATGGTTTATGAGTATTGTCGGACACCGTGTCGCAAGTAAATCTAACGAAATTAAATGTGGTCCGATTTGTGTATCATATATTATATGGATTCAAACATAAGAAACAAGTGTGTAAATATATACACACATTGCCAATTCAAATAAAGATAGGAATCCATGAAGAGGAGACAGAAGACTATATTGAATTTCCTTTGAAGTTCGTATTTCATCTTCTATTTCACTTATTCACATTTCATCTTCTATTTCACTTATTCACACATGTTAAGTGTATTAATACACATGACATATATATATAAGTAAAACAAGAAATACAGACAGTACAAAATGGTCCAAATTTAAGAATTCCTGCTTCTCTTACACAAACATCTGAAAATTATTTTCTTTCTAAATAGTTTGCTGCTACTGGAATTATAAATGTAACACCTTGATAAATAGTATCTGTTTGTCGATGGACAACACAATTTATCTACTAAAACCATTCCAACAAAACTTCAAAACTATGCACGAAAGTTAAATATACAAACCCCACAACACAATTTAATTCCGTAAAATCATAAATAGATCAATATTTATTACTCATTTCTCTCTGAGAAGAATTATGCACATCTAAAAATACCTGTGGACACTTGGGGAAAAGGACAATAACGCCCCTAAGTTTCCCCTTCTATTTACACATACTCAACAAATGTATCCTCATAAAAATATAAAAAGAATAAAGGGTAAGAGAGAACCTTTTCAGCTAATACATTCTCGCCATACCATACTGAACTGTAGCTACTTTCCTATGTGCAGCCATGTTCATGGAAGAGGCAGTAGCAGCAGCGACTCCAATTCCTCTATATTGCGGTTTCGTTTGCAGCAGATTTGTGTCGATCACGACTCTATCATCACCATGATACAAATGTGTTGCTGCGTCACGGCTAATATAAAACGGGTCATTGTCTAATTTGGCAGACGTGCTGGAGTGTTGTATTTGTTTTGCATTAGATGAATAGTCTTGTAGGGATCTTTCCATCTCTTCCTTGTTATTTACGTGGTAACAATAAGCTGAGGGAATAAGCTGCGGTGGAACGGCCGTATTTCTGCCCTGAGTTCTTGGATCGAATGAGTCTTTGATTGAAGTTCTGCTTTCGTATTGTGAAACTGGACCAACACCTTTGCCTGATCTACCTGATTGACAAAAAGTCACAAATGTTTGAGGAATGGAGAATTTCAACAAAAACTGTGGGGAAAACAAAAGGAACAAATACTGAAAACCCCTTGCCATGTTTTTTTATATCAGAAAAAATTCATGAGTTAGTTTTCAATTTAATCCATTGATTTGCAGTTAAGAGAAATCTAATCATTGACTTTTCACCTTTTTTCTATAGGAATTTACCCTTGGGTGTTACTAGCATTACTATTTTGATATACAAAAAAATTGCCTTCATTTACCTTTGCTAATTCAAATATAAAAAAGTATTCAAAATTAATCAATAATGATTTAATACTTGTAGTTATTTCACGTGATTATAACATATACATTATGTTTTAAACATCTTAAAAGTTACAAAAAATAAACAACTAAAACACTAAAAAGTGTGTTTTCATTTCAGAAAACTTTAATTATTAAAACTATCACACAAAAAAAAAAATCAATTAAAAATACATGAAGCAAGAAATTTATTGAATACAGTGACCTGTTATGTGTTTCAATTAAAAAGTTAAGGGTTCTGTTAGACAAAAGCTATTGGGTTTGTTTGGAAAGAAAATTTGATGAAAGGGACTTTTACAATCAAAAAACAATTTAGTGGATTTTTCTATTTTAAAAAATGTTTCTAGGGTATTTTAGTATTTTGTACAAAAAAAATCACAAGCTGCACTATCCTTGTATATCGAGTGGGGTTCGAGTATTTAATTAGTAATATACCTTGCATGGTTCTTGATAAACTACTATCAAACCCATCGGAGTCTCTTGAGCTTCTGCTGCATATATCTTCATGGTTTTGTTGATCCCTTGCATTTGGAATAGTCTGGTCCTTTGAAGGTATGGTACTGGAATGTAAAATGGTTGACCTGCGTATTTATAAGATGTCGTTATTTTGGAAAGTCAAGCAGGAGGGTAAACAAAAGATTTAAACAGATGTCTAAAAGGTTTATTCATGATTCTATGACAAATCAACAATGACACGAGACTGTAATAACTAATCCTCGTAACGGTTATATATATGCAGTTAAAGAAGTGAACTGGATCAAGTGAATCGGAAAAAAAAGTACACAGTAGAATCAAATTATTTTCATAAAATAACCTTTCAAAATTCACATGCAACGGAAAAAGCAGATCAACAGAAAGGACAAACAAGAATATATTACATGACGCTAATAGACCAAGGAATAAAAGGCTTCATATACTCTTTGAATTATTAAATTTTATTAATAAGTTCCAAGGAATATAATGCCTTCATATGCTCCTCATTCCCTTATCTCAAAAGTCAATGGACGTAGGATGCATCACAACCGATCATGCAGCTAGCAAATCCGGCGAAAATAGATACAATCAGATAAACCGAATTAATAGCAAGATAAATACAGGTTGGAACAATATTTTAGGGAAAGTTCATGCGCAGGATTCAAGAAATCTCGTGGATATGAATTATGAAATCCTAATGGTTTAGCACAATTACAAACAAAATGCAGCTCCTTGATATTATGTGGAAATCAAAGATGCAGCATTGGTATATGCGCTTGTGAGTGTTTATGTTATATCTAATAAATGCAAAAGGCAAAACCAGAAGATAATGTAAATCAAGTTTAGAAAGAAAAAAAGAAAGTATACCTAGGAAGAGAAACATGTTTTCTGTCAAGGGGAACCGTACCAGCTTTACCAGCATTTTCTTCCAAATGAGCAAACTGCCCTTTAAACTGATCAACAGCACTGCATGAAAGATATACATTCCAAGATTACAGATACCTAGTACCTAAAATAGAAGACATGCTAAAAAATAAAAATCACTAGGGAAAAACTAATCACCTGGGATATAGATAAGTAGCTCTCCCTATTCCATTAATGTAATCCTTCAGTAGCTGAGGATGGTACTCTAGTATCTCAAGGAATATTAACTGCCGGATACTATCCTTCGTGACTCTTCGTCTCTCAAATTCAAATTCCAACTTCGAGATAGGTATGCAGGATGGTTCTCTCCCAACCTTAGCCAAACCCTTGAAGTAAGGATCAGACAGAGCCTGAAAATGAACAAAAAGATTAAAAAATGAAAGAAACTGAAAATATCTAAATAAATTAATGTATCCTGAAAAACTAAAAAGAGAGTAGGTCATTGCAAACCTCTTCAGCAGTTGGACGGTCCTTTGCATCAAAAGAAAGAAGCCTTCCCAAGAGCCGAAGAGCCAAAGGATCAGCATTTGGAAATTTCTGCGCAAAAGGTACAGGCTGTTTCTTTCTCATGCTTGTAAGATATCTTCTAGCCTTTTCATTCCGAACCTAAGCAAACAATACAAGAAACAGGAAGTACCAAGAGCTAATTAGTACATTTAGCAAAATAAAAAAAACCTGATTCAGATATGGAAAGGGCATACCCGAGAAATGGTCTCCATTGACGGTGTTCCAAGGAGATCAGTTATCAAATCTAGCTGGTGAACAACATTCTTTCCGGGAAAGAGTGGTTTCCCAGTTAAAACCTCAGCAAAAATGCAGCCAATACTCCATATGTCAATTGCTGGAGTATACTAAAAAGATAAACATAAAATACCGAAGAAGCATAAGCACTAGTTAATATGGAAACATGAATTTTCATGCCATGAAGCATTAATGCAAACTAGGAATGTGCTCTATTTCCACTTTATGTTACGTTTCACCAGAACTGACCTTAAGGCATTTATTAGATCTAAATCAGAAATGGAAGTGCATACACAACTCAAAAACTATCAATTCACATTTGATATTGTTTTACTTGTTTCAGTCATTCAGAGGCAACTTCCTTCAATGAAAGGAAGCTCTAACCAGCAGATACTATGGAAAGGTTTAAGGAACAAATTCACCAGTTTTCTATAACAGTTTCAGAAATCTTCGAATAATAGCTAATGCTAGTGGCAGATCAGACATAGCAATGCTTAAATCTTCTTTTGTGTGCTAGCAAACATTTTCTCAAAGACTTAGCACCAGATGGGATCTAAAATAGTACTTAAAATCTACTTAAGATGTTAAATAAACCATTATCGGTTTTATGAACAAGAAAATGAGAAGGAAATAAGGAATACACACCTTTGAGAAAAATGAGCCACACAATTCTGGAGCCCTATACCATCTGGTAGCAACATAATCCTGTTTTACATGGCAAGCCACATCACTCTCAGACACAAGCAAACAGTTACAAATAGCACCTAATTACAATTAACGCTAATTTCATACCGTCCAAAATATGGTTGTAGGTGTGTCATTGAATGCAACTCTAGCCAAACCGAAATCACATATTTTGAGTTTACAGTTTGCATTCGCCAATATGTTTTTGGGTTTTAAATCTCGATGGTAAACATTTGCTGCAGCAGAAAATTTTCAATAATTAGATAGATTCAAAAATTAATCAGAGTTAACCACTAAATGATCGGCAAGTCTTTAAGCTTGAATACAGTTAACCCAATCATTGTTGACTCAAGTTTGATAATCAGACCACCGTTAATTTTGGATTGGGAGATAGGGGGAGTGTAAACAAGTAAAAGATAGGGACACGTCACCTGTGTGAATATATTTAAGGGCACGGAGCAATTGGTAGAGGAAAAATTGATAATGTTCCTTTGTCAAGTCATCATTAGCCTTAATGACTTGATGTAGATCTGATTCCATTAGTTCGAAAACAACATAGATGTCTTTGAATTCTCTCCTTGAAGGTGGAAGCATAATATGCTTAATTTCAACAATATCTGGGTGTCGCAAGAGCCTCAGAAGTTTTATCTCTCTGAGAATTCGAGCAGCATCAGAAATGTGTTCAAAGATGCCATGTATTTTCTTTATTGCCACTTTTTCACCAGTATGAGTGTCGATTGCTGAGCAAACAACACCATAGCTACCTTTACCTATGACCTCCTGGATTTTATATCTGCTTGCATCACCATATTCGGAAAAGAAGTCCGTTTCTGCTGAGTTCTGTTGCAATACAGTAAGATATAATTTGAATACATTGTAGAAATTGAACACGCCCCACCAACTGATGAATAGAATTTACTTAGAACAGATATTCAATAAAACCAATAACTTTTCCTTTGGTCTTTTTGATGATAAAGCAAGCAGATAGCTCGTAAGTATCCAAAAAGGGCTGGGGGCGGTGCGAGAAGAAAGGCAATTCATGTTACACGTGAACAGGTAAAATAAAGCACATATAATGATAGAATAAAATAGATTATGTCAAGTGTCAAATAAAACCCAATTAATTCCAAAAGAAACACAATAGTGATTCTCGCATCATCGGCAAATCATGAAAGGCAAATTAAAAACCCCCATTCGATAGAAATACTAGGTCCTATATTAGATAAGCAGTATTATCACTGCTCCAGACTTCCAGCGGATCAAAATGCTGGTGTCTTTCAACTCCATCAATATAAAGTTAGGCCATAGATTGTCAGTGGAATATAAGCAAACAAATTCACTAAGACTCCTGTGAAACATTACATGTCAAATTCAAGAGTGTTTCCTATCATCCATCAAAAAACATTAATTTTTAATCTCAGTAAAATGGCTGTATGTAATCTAACCACTTGCAAATTCAGCAAACAGCAGAAAGGATGGAAAGGAAACACTAAATAAATTACTGAAATAAGAGAAAGAGAATAAACTCATAAGAGACAATAACATAATGGCAGAGAATGTTCAGCCATTCATTTCACTTAAGTTGTCTGCCTTGCAACTGAAATGCAAAATATAAGTATCATAAAAATACCAAAGTCATGTTTATGGCCTCATCAGTACTCTGCATAACCCCATAAAGTCAGTTATTCAATCAAGACAAAACTAATTGATCAGCCAGCAGCTAATGCACCACAATTCACTACTTCACACTTTTGATTTCACTTATTCCTAATATCCTACAAACCACAAATTAAAATCATCACCTTCACGTCACTGCCAAAATCCAATGATTAAAAAAAAGGCTCTGCTTGAATCATTGCAACATTCACGCAAACAAATACAACCCCCTGAAATCCAATATCCATTCATTTTCCACCTCAGTTTCCCACAAAATCTATTCAGCTATCCGAGAAAAAAACAAGAACATATACAAAAACCAACGTTGTAAAAAAGGTAAAAAGAGCTCACCTTTTTTTGGTGATCCGGCTGCATTGTTACGGAAGCTCAAGACGAAAGGAGATAAGCCCAAAAACAAAATCCAAACAAGAACACAGTCCGAACCCAAACGAATTCAATAGATAAATCCACTAATTCCCCAAGATTCTCTTACATGCCCTGTTCAATTCAACCACATTTTCCCAGCAGAGCAATCCCACCACCTCCTACGCTTTGTAATACTATCAAAGACAAAGAGAAACCGATCCCTCATACAACTTCCTACTTCTTCTTCTTCCTCCTCCTCAATACCAACAATCATAGAACAACAAAAGCAACCATAAACACCCGCTGTATAACTATCAACAAAACAAAACGATCAGAAGAGGAAAATGTACAACACCCTTTGCATAACGATTAAGCTTTATGCATACGAGTGTGTGAATATGTGGATCTCAAGGAACCCCTTCACCGACACAGAGCAGATAGAGAGAGAACAAGAAGGGTGGCTGAATGGGGTTTTAGAGAGAGAGAAATGTAATATAGATACTATTATGAATTATCAATTTATAATATATAAATATATGGGGTATATTTATTTTTCGTATACGATATATACATATATATATATATTATTTTTAATATAATGCCTTGATAAAATAAACAGTATAGGATAATGTTGTATACTTGTATTAATAATTATTATTATTATTTAATTAAAGTTATTCTTTTCTCCTTAAACTCTCCATCTTATCTCCTTTTTATTTCTTTAATTATCCTCTATTATATTTATGTTTTACTAGGTGAACTTATAATTTTATATTTTTAAATTACACAATATGTTGTTGTATGATTGTAAGTATTAATCACTTTTTAGGTAATTCTAATTTATATCTACTTTAATTGATTAGGGTAATAAGAAAGAAACTATTTTGAACTCTAAGGTTCAAATTATAATTTTGGATATATGGCAAATTTAAATTGTCTGATCAAATGTTTTAATACTTTGAAATTTTTATAATTTTTAGAAAACTAATTCGTATATTTGTGTACTTTATTCATTCATTTTCTTTTCTTCAATTCTTTACTAGTGGCCCTTACTTTTAAAAAAAAAAAGGTAATGATAAACTAATAATAATGGTAATTAACTAATTCATTTAAATAAACATTTATATAGTGCAGCCCGCAGAGAAATACTTTTGCCCATCGAATATAAAAGGCAGATAGGTTGTCACTTTCATCAAGGGATATCAGTTACATTCTCGGTAAGGATGGTTGGAAAATAAATATAAGAAACGTTTCAATCTTACCAAAATTTGACTCCTGATTTAATTTGAACTTTCATAGAATATTCGGGAAATAAAATTAGAAAATTTCAACAATTATTGATTTAAACGCCATATTTAGTTGGGTATAATGACTGCATCAAGACTATTTTAATTGCGATGATAAGGAAATACAAAAATATAGGTTTGACGCTAGTAATAGCTCCAAAACACGATTAGATAGATCGGATGCACCATTATTTCAAAATATGCTCAGCTTAATATTGACAAATGTATTCGTAATATGAATCAAAATTCGTCAAGAGCTTAAAAAGTTTATGAATTCCCTTTAAAAGTTTTAGTCATACACGTACATATAGTTTTTTTACGGTCAGGCTTAATCAACATGTCTTCTTTTCTTTCTTTTTTTTTTATTTTTTATGAAGCATTTAAATTTTATTCATTTAACTTTTTTTTGAAAAAACGAGGCCCCACCTCATATATAACCAACAAAAAATCAGTTATGCAAAAATAAGTTCATTATCCAACGATCAAGCAAAGTTAAACAACAAAAATTCCCAACTAAAGAAATAGCATAAGAGTATCTATCAGGTAGAATATAACCAAATAGTCCCTCCTACTATCCGATATCAAAAGATCATCCACTGGCACCAAATGAATACGCCCAGTCTTCCGAGCTTCAAAGCAATTAGGAATGTGTTTCTCACAGTTAGCGATCGACTCATCGGTAACATTCTCAGTACTAAAATCCATTTTCATGTCAAGGGACATGTAGGTGTGAAAGATGACTAAATCATCCGGTTGGTTTTTGACAATTATACATAAATAGTGCCATCAATTACAAAGTTAAAGACTGGCCGCTGCAAGCAACCAAAAGTCAGTACCCCATGCAAAACGAAGCAACCACTCTGCACTAGAAAACACAAATTACCCTTCTCATGCCATAAAATTGAGATCAAGGTAACTAATCACAAAGCTTTCAACATTATTGTTCAAAAAATCAATACTGTACTTAATTTTTGGTTTTCCAAGTACTCATCATACCAATTCTGAAAGGAAGTATCTACCTTGTCATCTTCCTCATTCCATCAAAGATGAACTCATCCGAATTTAATTTCAGCAAATTATCTCGATCGAGATTTCCCCCACCTAACAATTTGTGATGATCTGAAATTTGGCTTGCTGATATAGCACCCAAATTTGGAGGTCAAATGAACATCCCCTCTCCACCATGCATAACCGAGTCGACGTACATGTCCTGTATAGATTATTAGATTATATACATTATGTATTCGAGAAAATCTCCACCATAGTTTCCAAGAAAAAGCTCACACCATATCATTAATTTCTCGCATTCCCAGACCACCTTCTGTCAAAGGAAAACATACACTTTCCCATCTCGTCCAATGTATTTTACGTACTTTTGAATCTAAAAGACGGCGATGTGCCTACGCCGAAAATGAAGAAGTTATACGACAGTTTGTGCAGCACCTCAGGCGTGGATTGCCCTTGTTGGGGAGAAGGTAGATACCGCCACCTCGCCTCCTACGCCATGAATTATCACTTCCATCACGTCAACGGAGGTCGTCCTGAAAACTGCGTTTACGGCGGCCTCGGGGAATTGGTCTATGAATTTCCCGAAGGTAAGCTACGTACCCTTAAAGAAGTTATTTAAAAGAAATTTAAAAAAATGTCCCTTTGGAGTTTGGAGTTACAATCTGGCTGAGGCATAAATCCCAATTGCTTGTTTTTTATATATTAATCCGGCCAAAAGCACAATTAGGGTAGGGTTTTGTTAATTAAATTTGATATGCGGTGTGTTTTGGTGTTTTTAAGACAACGGTGGGTGCAACTTTCGTCCTCAGGATGACAAGAGCCACCAAGGACCTGAAAGGAAGTACAATTTAGAAGAGTCGGAGGCAGTGGCAGAGAAAGGGAGAAAATTCGAATGAGCCGAGTAAAGACAGTGAATACTGGTACTGTGTGGCCAACGCATCTGCTAGTCCCGAAGAATTGCAGAAAGTCGCTGACGATATGTGCGGGCAGCACATCAAGTGCGACCCGGCCACTTAAGCCGGGCGAGTCATGCTACGAACCCAACAACCCTTATCACCACGCTTCCTGGGCATTGAATTTCTACTATCATATGGGTAGCTGCTATATTGATACCGGCTGACGATATGTAGGATTGAGGATTGTGCATGACATTACTAACATACAAGTATTTCTGTATTAATTTTATTATGTTTCGTGTGTAGGGACAAGAATAAGTTTAATTTAGCTAGGCATGCAAGAGTGTCCTAAAGAATACTTGCACTTGCAGGCGCTTCATGCATAGTTACAAAACACTTCACAAATAATTAATTGTTGGATGTTCTATTTCAATTTTATATTTTATCCATTGGATGAGGCATGGATCTTTTGAACCACCCATGCTAGTAATTTTTTTATTCTTTTGTTTTTTTTTCCCTTTTATTAGCTAGATAGGAAACTTTGGATTAGATTAGGAGCTTTTAGTTGGTATAGGGAAGCGATATATCTGTTTCGCCCCAGTGAGTTGTTTATTTAAAAGTCGTTTACTTCTCTAAAAAAGGTTAGATAGACTATTTAATAAGTCATAAAAAATTATTTACTTTAAATGGGCTAGGGTCTATGGGATAAAGCAAGGTCTTGTAGATAAACTGGAAAATAATGGAGTATATTGCAACTTATAAAAGCTATTGTTATATAATCCATTTATAAATAATCAAAGTAAACAAGTTCATTTTTTTAAGCGATTTTATTAAATTTATTATATTCATAACCCGAATCCAATAGATTAAGAACAATTAAAGTAAACAAAATATACGTTTCAGTGTAGCATGTTAAATAATTAATATTATGGAATGAACTTTCCTTTCTTGTCCTATTATATATATATATATATATATAATAATAATAATAATAATAATGATACAACAAATTTTAGGAAAATTTATATATAACTATTCTCAATTAAGATTTGATTACAATGTAATCCATCTAGATTGAAAAATGACAATTTATTCCTTGCAAGTCATGTTTGGTCTGAGATCCCTAACAAAGATAAAAAAAAATACACTTATACCCCTGACAGTATGAGTGCTATATTAAATATATGAATAAAATTATAAAATCATCCTTATTGTTTACAAATATAAACAAAATGATTCCTAATAATACAGTCCCTGAAAGCACCAATCAATTAAAAACAATTGAGGATATTTTTGGAATGACATGACGAAATCCTAAAGGATATTAATGACCACAAATTGTTCTCAAAAGTTAAGGACTTCAATGTAATTTTCCGATATAGATTAATAGCATTGTAAATTAGGACTAAATACTGGGTAATAAATTTATCTAAATTTTAGAAATAATTACGATCCACACGAGATTTAACCCATTTCCGGGAAAAAAATCCTCATAGTCGAACTTGAGGGTGTTTTTCGTAATTTCTCAGTTCTAATCCTATTATTTTATAATAGAAACAAAGATGGAGAGGGTGGTACCCATACTTACCGCTCAATCTTAGCTTGTCAAGATCATCAAATAAAGTCTCACTTTCACAACCCAAAACGGTGTCCGATCAATGCCATGCAAAAGAGTGGCAGAGGGGTTTTCACAGACAAAAGATAATCTTATCTCAAGTTGTTAAAGCAAAAGAATTCAAAGATAAGATCATGAAAACATGCATAATCTGATCAAAGTGGACCAATAACACACCATTCCATCAAGCATAAAAGCTCAAAAATCTCTCATGTGCTGTGATAATTAATCAGTCTTCTCATAGGCCATAAGCATGCAGTTGTAGTCCAATAACACCACCACAAGTGTCTAACTATTGTCCAAATTACATTTGCCCCCACTCTTCCCATTGAACTCAAGAAAAGATAGAGGGACAAAATCCAAGAACTGTGGGGTTTGGAGTTGCTGCTGCATTAGTGTTTGCAATTACTTACAATTTGCAATGTTGGAAGTACATTAATAATGGATGGACCAAAGAGAGAAAAAGGAGTTTTATCTTGCTAATACAAGATGTGACTAACTGAAACACCTCCATCACAATATTCCCCTTTTTAAGTATAGCAATAGTTAGAGAAAAGTAGGCATCAAAGGGGGGTTGGGGGTGCTTACTGTTGAGGATATTTGCCTACTGTTGTACTTGTTTGTGCTTATCATGAATTGTGTTATATATGAAGAGAGAAATTGCTGGGGAATATGGCTATATTTCTAGTCTCGTTCGATCAAATCAGTATAATTAGGGGTGTGTTTTATATCTTGTGAAGATGTAAAGTTTAAAAAAAATGACGAATCTAACAACAAATGTGATATACTTACCCGTATAATTTGTTGAATTTGACTTAACAGTTGACAAAGTAAGATTCTAACAGGGTGAAGTGAATTACAAGTGATTGGTTATATTTCGCCTGGAATTCTTTTAATTCTGAGGTTATTACAATTCTTTTAAGAAGAGAGAAATTTTTGGATAATATGATTAATGATGGTTATCGAATCCACCAAATAAAAACCTTTACTATCAAATAAATTTAGATTGAGTATAGTAGAGAAAGGTCGAACACAAGCAAGTTTTATATTTCGCACACAACCAATTAATAAATCCACAAGAGAGGTTCAAAACAGAGGGTGTGTATGTTTAAGTAATTACTTAAACTACAACGATTAACTGCTAAACTAAGGATAACAAGCAAAATGAAATCTAAGATTTAAAGATTATAATTAATTGATTAGGAGATAGATTATTCTAGCTAAGTTATTCATACAATTCATGCCATTGATTTGGTCATTGATGCAACAATGGAAAAAATGTCTGATTCATCCGGCCGAATAGTCCGACTTAACCTTGCAATAGCGTTAATAACAAAAATGATGTCGATCCTAATCAACAAACTCACAAGTTCCAATTGTTTAAGCTACTATGCCTGTATCTCATCATTATCAAGCAAACATATGACAAGCTTTCGATGATGTTTAACTCTTTAGCACAAATAGAATGACAACTACAGATCAAGGTAAATGCGCAGTTAAAAGACAAGTATCAAGCTAATGATTGATCATAAAATTATCCCAAAATAAGTCCATATCATTCAACCAATATACATGCATATATTGAAGAGATTAGAGTTGTAAAAGATCACTTAGACCTCACAAATTCAAAGCATGAATCAAGAAGCAACTTAACTAGGATAAAAGGAATTTGGTTGTTGTACATTCTTGCAAAATATCAGCTAATAAACTATTTAAGAACTCAAATTAAACAAACTAAACTTTTCTACACAAGTGTGTTCATAAACTTCACAATCTAAGCATAAACTTTAGCAAAAAAATGAAAGAAAGGAAGGAAAATCTTGTTGAGTTCATAACAGGGATTAAGCCCCTGTTTTCTGATGTTATCCAGCTGCTAAAACTGCTGCGTGCCTGCTTCTCCAAGGAAAAACTCACTCTCTTTTTTGCTTCTAAAATTTGCTTATATGCTTCATAATTTCCACTTGGTCACACACTTTAAGGAAAAGATGTTTTTAGAAATTTTAAGTACCATGAGTACCAACCTTGAGACGCAAAATACTGAGTAAAACTGCTGCAAGCAGCTCAATTTGTTAAAAAGGAAAAGTCAGCGCAATATTTAACCATGGTGAAGTATTTGCTACGTCACCCTTAACTTAAGCGATAGTCATGGCTTGAAGATCATGACTCAGGTTTTTTCTTCACTTATCGCTTCTTTTAGTCCAAATTTTGCATAATTCTTCATCCAACGTAATTAGACCTACAAAGCCACATTTAAGCAAAATTAAGTAATTTTCCAATTAATTACAAGAGAAAAATCGAAGCAATTAATAAGCACTAATTACACCATAACAGTTAAATAAAGTACTATGTCCTAATTCTCTCTTCGACCAAATCGGTATAATTAGAACTTAGAAGTTGTGTTCTATAATTATCGTGCGAACGGTGTAAATTTAAAAAAATATAAATCAAACGGTAAATCTGATATTCTTGTCCGTATAATTCTGTTAAGATAGCAGACTATCTTAAATGATTATATATAAATTTTGATTTCACAAAAACCCACACTGATACGCAGCAGAGAAAGAACAGAGTTAGGTAGGTAGAAAGAGAGAGAAAAGAGCAGAAAAGGGGAAGATTGTATTCATCCAAAACTTGGGCAACACCCTACACGTACACAGCTATATATGCTGCATTACACAGTAAATCCATCCCATAATGACCAATCAGACTTCAGCAACACTAATTAAGGAAATAAGTAAAAACGTAATACATGAAATAAAAGTGCATAACAACTTTGTAAGTAAAGCTTGTTCCTCTCTTCCCAAAACGGCACCGTTTCTACTTAAAGAAGTGCTTTAGCATTTTCAAAAACGTATTCCAGGCCTTTGCTTTCTTCATCAGCTTTACCTTCTCATGCAATGAACCATCAGTAATTCCCACAGCCTCCATCTTCATAACATTACTCCCCCCTTGAGATAAGGCTTGTCCCCAAGCCTCAACTTCTGGAAATTGGTGGATTATTGGGTAGAAGTCCTCCCAAGTGGCTTCAGATTCAGGTAAATGAGACCATTGCACTAACAGTTGAACAACAACAGTATTGTTCCTTTTAATCATCCTTCTCCCCAGTACTTTAACTGGTTTTAACAGTACTTGGGCTTCCTCATCCATGGGAGGTAAGTAATTAACCACTCTTTCATTCTTCCCTACTTTAAGTTTCAAGAGTGAAACATGGAAGACAGGATGTATTTTGGCTTCCACAGGTAGCTGCAACTTATATGCCACTGATCCAATTCTCTCCACCACAGGAAAAGGTCCAGCAAACTTTGGACTTAACTTCCATAGTTTACTATTCCTCACTGATAGCTGTCTATACGGTTTGAGTTTGAGATAAACCTTATCCCCAACATTGAATTCCCTTTCTTGTCTCTTCTTGTCTGCTGCTTGCTCCATTCTATTTTGAGCTAAGTTGAGATGGTGCTTCAACTGTTGCTGTATTTCCTCCCTATGAGCCATCAAATTCTCCAACCCAGCAGAAATGAAATGATCATATGCTTTGAGTGTGAGATGAGCAGGTTTATACCCATACAAAGCCTCAAAAGGTGTCATTCCAAGTGAGGTATGATAGTTGGTGTTGTACCAAATCTCTGCCATAGCCAACCAGTTACTCCACTTCTTTGGGTACAAACCACACATGCAACGTAGGTAATTCTCTAAACACTGGTTTACACGTTCTGTTTGACCATCGCTTTGGGGATGGTAAGCAGTGCTGAGATGTTGTGTGATCCCCAGTAGTTCCAGTAGCTCTTTCCATAGCTGACTAGTGAAAAGTTTGTCTCTATCAGAGACTATGCTCTGAGGGATTCCATGCAGCTTGTACACTTCATTGAGGAACAGTTGGGCCAGATTTGCAGCTGTGAAAGGGTGAGTGACAGCAATGAAGTGTGAATACTTTGTAAAACGGTCCACAACTACCCAAATTGTATCCTTGCCACCTGATTTAGGGAGTTGTTCTATGAAATCCATTGTCAAATGTTGCCAAGCTTGCTCCGGTATGGGGAGAGGTTGCAGCAATCCAGCACTTCTACCAGTTTGATGTTTGCTCAATTGATAAATTTCACATTCTTTCACCACTTTCTCCACTGATTTATAGATATCAGGCCATAAGAAGACTCCCTTGACCCTCTGGTATGTTCCTTGAATACCAGAATGTCCTCCAATGGGGGATTCATGCATACTCAAGATTACTTTCTCCCTCAATTCAGTTGCTTTCCCCACATAGATCCTTCCTTTGTACCTGATAATGCCCTTAGAATATGAATATAAGGACATATGCATGGGATACATCAGTGCTTCAGTTATAATGTCTTGAGCTTCTGTATCTGATTCATAACTTTTTTCCACCTCTTCAATCCACTTTGGTTGGAAAACAGTTAAAACACTACAGCTAGCTTCCCCCTCAGAATCCCTTCTTGACAACGCATCTGCAGCTTTATTTTCTAACCCCTTCTTATACTCAATGACATAACTGAACCCCAGCAATTTGGTCAAGTATTTGTGTTGTAATGGGGTGGAAATCCTCTGATCAATCAGGTATTTTAAACTACATTGATCAGTCCTGATAATGAAAGTATCATGCAGTAAATAGCTCCTCCATTTCTCAACGGCTTGGATTATAGCAAGTAATTCCTTCTCATACACAGACATTCCAAGCATCTTAGGACCTAAAGCTTTACTGAGATAAGCAATAGGATGTTTTTCTTGCATTAACACAGCTCTTATACCCTTATAGCAAGCGTCAGTTTCTAGCACAAATTGCTTGGAAAAATCTGGAAGAGCCAACACTGGCGCTGAAACCATAGCCATCTTTAACTCCTCAAAAGCTCTCTCTGAGTCTTTCCTCCACTGAAACTGACCCTTCTTAGTCATATCAGTCAATGGTTTAGCAATAACACCATAGTTCTTAATGAACTTTCTGTAATAACCTGTTAAGCCCAAAAATCCCCTAATTTCCTTCACATTCTTGGGGTTTGGCCACTGAAGCATAGCTTGAATCTTCATAGGTTCAGCTGCCACTTTCCCTTGACTAATCACATGCCCCAAATACTCCACCTTATCTTGACCAAACGTACACTTGGAGGCTTTGACAAAGAGTTGATGTTCTTGAAGAATTTGAAAAACTGTTTCCAAATGCACCTCATGTTCTGACATACTTCCACTATAGATCCAAATATCATCAAAA
>JBBMKE010436741.1:0-10063 GCA_037834125.1 Lippia alba
TTGTGGCTGTATAAGATGACGAAAGATGTGATTTGGGCTTAATGAAAAGGGAAAGAAATGTTGGGCCCATTGATTATGGCCTCTCGAGGCCCAATGGAAATAAAAATTTAGAAAGTTGCACAAAATAAATAAATAAAAACTCGATTAATACTTCAATTTCTTCTATAGGGCAAAAAAAAAAAAAAAAAGAATCAGTTTCACACAAATTAGATTGACCCAATCATCACTTTCATCTCTTGTGCAAGAAGAAGCTTGGCTTTCGAGGTTTTACGATGCAGCTGTGTTTACCTAGGGGCAGTAGGCGGTGGCGCGGTGGTGGTGGAGAAACGGCGTGCGGTGGAAGTGGTGGTGGGGCTGAGACTTTAAAATTGGGGTTTAGGAAATGAGAGGAGAGGTTGATCGATATATTAGAATTAAAATCAGGTACTTAAGTAATTTTATTCAAAGATTTTTTTTTTGGATATTAATTTTTTTAATTAAAATATAAGAACACACAAGTCTAAAATTGAGAAAGATACTAACATAGGAATCGTGTTCCATTTGGGAAAAATACAATGATTTAATTGATGTTCGACTTCTCAAATTCAAGTTTGAATCTTTATTGTTTCGACTCATTAAGTTATACCTAAGCATATTTGTTTGTGCTCATAATTCATACAATTGAATTTACAAAGAAATTAAATCATGATGTATTGATTCTTGTCTTTTACATAGAAACGAATCTGAGTGTAAATTCTATAATATATATACATATATATATATGTAATTATTTTTTTTATTTTTTGAAGTTGGATAATTTACATATTAATGTATTGCAGTTTTATTGGAAAAAGAAAAATTATATATATATATATATATAAAATTAATTTTTTTATTTTTTGAAGTTGGATTATTTACATATTAATGTATTGCAGTTTTATTGGAAAAAGAAAAATTAAATTAAATTTTAAAATTTACACAAGTAAATAGCACTGAAATATATGTATACGATTGTATTAGTATATGTATCCGTGTTAACACTTTGTCAGGGTTATTTTATAAAAAAAAAAACATTTTTTGTCTGGGGAACTGATCAAGTCTTTTCTTCTGTTTTTTTCTTAAGAAAAAGTCCAACTTTTTATAAATAGTCTCGTAAGTTTAATAAATTTAGTCCTAAACTACTAAGGTCTTGTTTACTCTAGTGAAAAGGGTTCGGCATGTCATGTTAGAGATGTTAGTGTAAGACTATTTGTCAAAAACATTTGTTTAATTTCTTTTTTTTTTTTGGAAAATGGAGTGTTATTATCAAATGGTGCTTACATTTCCAAAACCAATACGGCATGAATGATTATAATTTACATATTTTTTTTGGTACGCGTTTTAGCCCGTCTTTTTGTAGTAAATAGTAATGTTTATTTTTTCCTTTTCACATAATGACATAACCAATTTGCCCTCACACAATTTATTCGGATTTCAGACGCAAGTGATAACAAACATAATACCAAATTAATTCCATATATGTAGCCAAAATAAATTGACAAGTTCATATATTAACACATAATACCCAATACGGAAAATTCTAGCTCATATCTTGCTTGACCGGACCCAACTAATCAAAAGGGCAAGTGTAATTGTTCACTTTCTCAAATTTTCCACCAATCACACGGCAAGTACAAAACACTCGCCCCCTCGTTACACCAGTTTGGCCGAGCAAAGCTTGGGCTAGAATTACTCAACTGAATTCATAGCATATATGAAGCCAAAATAAATTGAGAAGTTCATACATTAACAACAAGCCTCAAAAGTTTCGAAGGCTTTACAAAAATAATCTAATATAATCGACTAAACATTGAAAATTCTACATCATACCATGTACAAAGCTATGTTGCACGGACACGGATATGGCGACACGGATACGACACGACACGGACATGGCGACACGAATTTTAAAAAAAATTTGAGGACACGATCATACCATGTACAAAGCTATATATAATGACTTAATGTTATATTGATTTTGAAAGAAATTGGATAAATAAACAAAATACAAAATGGATAAAACGAAACACATTTTACAATTTTATGGGCCAAAGGCCCAAATGTAAACCCTAAATCCATAATTACAAATTAACATTCCACGACCCACGCGGATACAATTACATTTCTTCCCCAATCCCCACCTCTTCTTCTCTTCTTCGCCGCCTCACAATCATCGGTAAATATTGGCACCTCTCCTCTCAAAATTCCACCGCTATTGCCTTTCTCCTCCCCAAAACCCCACCCCACCGCCACTGCTACTGGCTTCCTCTCCCCAAAACCCCACCCCAGCGCCACTGTTACCCTCACCGTTGCAGAAGCAAAGTTTTCGACAGAAGAAATCGAGATGATGATGCCGCCTTCCAAGCTCATACAATCACGACATCGACTGTCGTTCTTACCGTGAGTCGATAAGGATGCTTGACGGAACTTCCTCCATCCAAAAATTTCAATTCTTCTGATATGTGTCCGAGCCGTGTCGGACACTCCATTGTGGAGTGTCCGACACCGTGTCCGTTTAATTTTTTTTTTTAATTTTGGACACGGTTTAGGCGTGTCCGACACGTGTGGGAGACGTATCGGAGCCGTGTCCGTGTCCGACACGTATCCGACACTGCACGACAACATTTTCCGGCGTGTCCGGACATTAGAGTCTCAAAGTGAATTTTTTTTCAATATTAGTCCCCAAAAGTTTAGAAAGATATATTTATAATATTTTTCCTCAATTAAAAAATACATATCAAATATTAGAAAAAAATTTAAAAGAATACCAACTACATGATATGCATTTTATTTGTATAATAAATAATATATTATTACATTTTAAAGTATAAATATTACTTTAAAATTATAAAATAAAAAAATAAAAATATTATACATGATAATTGATAACATAATCAATAAAATAATCTTCAATATTGCATTTAGTTAAAAATAGCAAAATAAAAAATAATTAATATTTATAATATTTAAATATTTCTTATATATATATAATATTGCATTTATTTAAAATAATTAATCGTTGTGTTTAGTTAAAATTGAAAATAAGTAAAATTTATATATATTTTATTCAACAATATAATTTTAATTAAAAAATTAAAAAGTAATTAGTATCTATATATATTTAATGAGAATTAAAAAATAATATAAAAATTTTAAAACACTATAATAATATAATGTAAAATTATATTTAAACTATAATTATAATAATTTATTAATATATTAATTAATTAGAATAAAAATAAATTTTAAAGATATCATATTTAATTAAAAATAGAAGTTGATAGCATAATAAAAAATCATTATAATAATGTTTAATTATACTATTTATATTATAATGTTAATAATTTTATATATTTTTATTAAAAAAATGGAATTAAAAATGAATTAACATAATTAATATTGTCAAAAAAATTTTTTTTTATACTTTGGGACTACATTTGTCGGAAAACTAAAAGTACGGGATGATTTAAAAATTATGAGACCAAAAAAAATTGACCTATTTCCTATGAGACTAAAAATGCAATTATCTCAATTATATTTTACGTGGAAGATTTGTTATGTAGAATAGTCAACTGAAAACAACGACGATCTTGATCGAAAAATAAACAGCTAAGAAAAAAAACTTGTAATTGACTCGAGAAAATGAAACGAGTTTATACAAACTGTAAAAGCAGTAGACTTTAACTCTTTAAGCAATCACCTCCGGTGTCAAATAACCATGGCTAACACCAAAATCCTTCAATTTTTTCTTCAATCCTTTTTGCTTACACTCTGTTTTGCTTTCCAGGGTTTTGCCCTGGAAACAAACACCATTTCATCCACTTTATCCTTCAAGGATCCCGATTATATTGTATCTCAGGGCCGCGTTTTCAAATTAGGATTCTTCAGCCCTGTAAACACCACCAATCGCTACTTAGCCATTTTCTACGTCTTTTCCGAAAGAGACGTGATATGGGTAGCAAACAGAGGAAGGCCTCTCAGAGATTCTTCAGGCACTGTAACTATATCTGGAGACGGCAACGTCGTACTCAAGAATGGACAAAACGACACCATTTGGTCCACAAACGTCACAGATGTTCCGAGGAACACCACTGCTCAGATCCAGGACACCGGAAACCTTGTTCTCAGTGACATATCAACTGGAAACCACATATGGGATAGTTTCTCACATCCCACCAATGTTTTCGTGCCCACTATGCAGCTAATTGACAACACAAACACAGGTGATAAGGTGGTATTGACTTCGTGGAACAACGAGTCGGACCCAAATGCAGGAAGCTATACCTTCGGTCTCCAAGCTCTATATATCCCACAAATTTTTGTCTGGCGTAAGGACGGTACGCCCTACTTGAGAGGCGGGTACTGGAATGGAAATCAGTTTACTGGAGTCTACAGTGATTATATTGACAAAATGGACGGGTACCATCTCACCGTAATGAATGAATCAGGAATTTTCTCTGCCACGATGATGGGCACGAGATTCATGATGAAAATCAGCCTGAGTTCTTCTGGAAGGGCGGAGCAATCTCGCTGGAACGATCAGAAAAGGAGTTGGGATACCATAATGGCCGTCCCTCATTATGACACTGACGTTTATGGAAAGTGTGGGCCTTTTGGCTTCTGCTATTGGCGGCACTTTCCTATTTGTTCTTGTTTGAGAGGATTTGAGCCCTTAAACAAGGAGGAGTGGCGAAATGGTAATTGGACGAATGGGTGTGTGCGGAAAACGCAGCTACGGTGTGAGAGAAGTAATAATACTAGTGATGGAGGAAAAGAAGACGAGTTTTTCAGGATGCAGTATGTAAAAGTGCCGGATTTTGCTGAACGGTTCCCCGGTGGAAGGGGAGAAGAATGTAGAAGGCTATGTTTGAGGATGTGCTCTTGCGTAGCTTATGCATATGATTCAAATATTGAGTGTATGATATGGAGAAAGAGATTGATTGATATTCGGCAGTACTGGAGATTGACTGGTGATAAGCGGGATGTCCGAGGGGTTTTGCCAAATTTTTACATTCGTCTCGCGTCTTCAGAATTAGGTACTTGTCTTTTATCATTAATGACAATATGGAAGTTTTCACATTGTCATTTTATTTATACAATTACTAATTCTTGTTCCTTGACTTATTTTCCAATTTCTTGTTTTGGTAATTTGTGTTGGATGATGTGTTTTCCCTTTCCCCTGTTCTGTTTTCTAGGTAACCATAACAGCAAAATGCTAATTATCATGATTCCAACAATGGCGGGTTTTGTTTGCATCTTCATAGTTTGGTGCTGGATTGCCAAGAAAAGAGGTGATTGTGAATAAATATACGTATCAGTTTAAACTGATAATGAATATCCTTGTGATAATGAATATCCCTTATATATTTTACTATCGTCAATCAGTTTAAACTGATAATGAATATCCCTTGTGAAAATCAGGAGTCATGTGGAGAAGAATGCACCATAAGACCTCCGAAGCAAAGCCAACCTTAACCACAGATTCAGCTGCTATTGGGCTGAGAGACGAATCAGAGGAAGCTAACATTGAAGAATTGTCATTGTTCACTTTCACGACTCTCGCAAATGCGACAAACAATTTTCACAACGAAAATATGCTTGGCAAGGGTGGATACGGTCCTGTTTACTTTGTGAGATATATATCTTTTGTTTCTTTTTACTCTATATATTATATTGCATTTAGGCATTAATCTGATGAGAATTCTAAAATACCTATGATCAATTTTATAGGGAAAACTGGAAAATGGGAGAGATATTGCCATAAAGAGGCTTTCAGAAGCCTCAGCACAAGGAGTCAAAGAATTCATGAATGAAGTTATTGTAATTTCCAAACTCCAACATAGGAATGTTGTCAGACTTATAGGATGCTGTGTAGATAGACAAGAGAAGATGTTGATATATGAATACATGCCCAATAAAAGCTTGGATGTGTCTCTCTTTGGTGAGTTAAAAAATTTTCGATCAACCTTCTAATACTCTCTTTTCAGCAAGAAGTTTTTCTTTTCCGACACAAGACTTATACCGATTACATATGTATATAATTTAGATTTTCTTCACTGTAGTTGCTGGACATTCATCACAAAAGATTTTAGATTGGAAGAAACGGTTTAGTATAATTGAAGGTATTGGTCGCGGCCTACTGTACCTTCACAAGCATTCAAGATTGAGGATCATCCATCGTGATCTAAAGCCGAGCAATGTTTTGTTGGATGGTGATTGGAACCCGAAAATATCAGATTTTGGAATGGCAAGAATATTTGGAAACAATGAAGATCAAGCCAATACTGTGAGAGTTGTTGGAACATAGTAAGTGAATTAATCCGAAAATTATGGCATCCATAACAGTGAGTTCTAAATTTTTCTAATATGTATTTCTTGATTATGTAGTGGATACATGTCACCAGAATATGCAATGGAGGGCAGATTTTCTGAAAAGTGTGATATTTACAGTTTTGGAGTAGTAATGTTGGAGATCGTGAGCGGGATAAAGAACACACATTATTACAATGAAGAATGGTGTTTGAGCCTCTTAGGATGCGTATAAGCCATAAATATATACTTTCTCTGACTTCAATTCTTCTGGAAAACAATCATGCATCGAAGCCTAATAACTTGTCCATATTATCGTTTTTTTTCAGGCATGGAAGATGTGGAATGAAAACAATTTAATGTCTTTTGTAGATCAAAGGATAGCAAGTTCAAATTTTCAAGAAGAGATTGTGAGATGCGTTCATATTGCTCTCTTATGTGTTCAAGAATTTCCTGTAAACAGACCTACCATTCTAACTGTTCTATCAATGCTCAGGGCTGAAATTAAGGATTTTCCCCTCCCCGAGCAGCCAATGTTTGCTGAGAAATGGATTCGTTCTCATGTCGAGTCAACTCAGCGCATTAGCCAAATTGGACACTCCATTAATGAGCTCACAGTTACAGTGATGGATGGGAGATGAAATGGGAATATTTCTTGACCAAACCAATATTAACCGCGTCGCATCTATTACAATGTTCTTATTCCACTGAAAAAAAAGTAAATCTATTACAATGTTCTAATGTGTTGCCATGCATGCGTGTTGATTTTAATTTATGTTGCTTTTCTAGTTGTGTAAAATATCAAATGAATTAGATTTCTAAAAATATGCTAATCTTGATCGTATTATTTGCCACAAATAATACTTTTTTTTGAAGTCAAGTTCAAACCTATTTCTATAAGGTTCTGTATTGCTTTATAATATATATATATATATATATATATATTAAAATGATATACATTTATTTGATTTTAATAATATACTCTACATATGATATATTATATATTATTGTCTATTTATTTTGACAATAAATATAATTTAATAACATTATAATTAAATAGCTACAACTAGGGATGTAATCAAGTCGAGACGAGCCTTTTTTTGTTGGCTCGGCCTTAGTGGAGTTGGCTTAGGCTTGGCTTGTGAGTCGGCGAGCCCCCCAAAAACTGGTTCGGCTTGGTTCGATCAGCCTACAAGCCAAGATACGTTTTCCTTTTTTTGTAACATTTAAATGTGTATTTGCAGAATTTGAATAGCCCAAATTCCAAAATAAAAACATGAACGTTTATTGATTTTTTCAATTACAATAGTTCAGAATTTCAACCCTAAACAACCATACATCAAACAACATTAAAAAATCTCAGTAGTCCAGAATTTCAATCATAAACAAACATACAAACATACAACATAACTACAATATTACAATAGCCATAATCATAAAATATTAAAGTTTAAACAACTCCCATAACATAAACCTTAATTCATAAGTCATAACAAGATTACATTTTTGTAGCACCCCAAATGGAGGATACCACATCTCCCGCACTATGACCCAGACCCGGTCATGAAATAGGAGTCCATGTTCGAATCCAAATCAAAGCGAACGGGAGACTAACTCACATACTAGGCTAGGTGGAGCCAACTCAACAACACAATAAACCAGAGTACACAGAAGCAATTAAACCAACATGATCAGATATTAGATAGCGGAAGCAACAATATAAAATCCAACAACAAATCCAGCAAGTGCTTTACGGGGCCAAATATAAATGCCTCAGGGCTAACATCTACGCCACACAGGGCTAAGGAAAAGTAAAACATAATCTCAAAGTACATAAGTCATAAATACATAATCGTGTTGGGTCCAGCCTGTGACGCCCCGTGTTTTCGTCGTACAAGGTACGCGCGCCACATGTGTGAGTTCTTGAGAGATAGGGCCGAGAAGCATGCTTACGTGGCTTATGTGAATTATGTGATTATGTATTTAATAATAGTTTCGTTTAGTTGTCTTAACTTGTCATTCATAACTCTTCATTTCATAACATTATACATAGTTTCATTTTCATATTCATTTCATATTTCATATTCATATCTTACATACATTATATTATATATATGCATATACTTCATATAATAACTTATACACACACACACACACATATATATATATATATATATACAAGATATATATATATACATACATACTCACACGCACACACACATGCACACTTACATATATGTATATTTATACATAATCTTGAGGAGTCAATATAGTATACAAGATACATTATATACATACACAATCATATACAAACATATTATATATTATATATACACAATTATATGCATGTATATTATAGTACATACACCCATACTCTTCCCAACAACTCCATCACCTCCACCCATACCCTTTCACTTCATCCATTTTCATTCTTGCATTTCATCCCTACTCCAAGAACAAGAGCAAACCTCATTCTCCATAGCCACATTCTTCATCAAGCATTCATACAAGTTAAGAGAAGTTGGGAGATTAACATTCAAGCATCAAGACATTCATCTTCATCATTCTCACCATTTCATTTCCTCCATTTCATTCCATTCAAGGTGAGATCTCCATTTCTTGCAAAATGAATAGTAAGGGTTTGATGAATGTGTTGATTAATCCATGAATTGATGCTAGATTTAATGCTTATATGTGATGCTATGGTGATATTAATGCATGAGATGATTGGTTGTTGAAGCATTTATGTATATATGCATATATGAGTGAACTTGAATGAAATTTATGAATTGGGTTTGTGGTTTTGGAGCTTGTTTAGTTGCTTTCATGCTTGTATGAAGTGTATATATTGTTCCTTGAATGTTTGAGGGAGTGTATTTGGTGATATTTGGGTTGTTTTGGGTGTTTTGTTCGGACTTTTGTTGTTTTTCCCCTTCTTCCGCAAAACGGGTCAATTTACCCTGGCCGGGTAAATTTCTAGTACAAATTTACCCGGGTGGATAAATGTTTTTTTTTTCACAGAAGGTTTTACCCGGTCAGGGTAAATTCCAGTTCAAATTTACCCGGCCTGGGGTAAATTAAATTGTTGCCTTTTGTTTTGTTCTTTGTTCCATTTTGCTTCCTTGTTTGTTCTTTTGTTTCGTACGTTTCTTTTACATGTTTTTCAATACTTTATATTATGATTGACGCTTGTGTGCTATTTTATAAATTTTATTTAAATTTACGTACCTTAATTGATTATTTTTCTCATCTTTTATGTTTCCTAGGACTTGTGTACATGTTGAGGAATGTGATATGAACCTTATATGAACATCTTCATGACATAATATTATGTTTATGCATTTAATACCATATCATTTCAATGCATTGCCGAGCGTCTTATTTGGTTCATTTGAGTTTAAGTCTTGTTTACACTTGTGTCTTTTCACAGAGGTCGAGCCCGAGCAAGTGGAACCGGGTCCTTAGCTTCCTATTTCTACTTCCTTTTGTCAAGGTGAGGTTTTATTTATAGTATTGACCCGTAATACCATGTGTAAATGAATTTGGCCAAAATGTATATTTATACGTAATTATTCTAAAACGATTTCAAGTACGCAAATTATTTTCAAATGCTTTCATGAAAATATTTTGGCGAGATTATTCACGTATTATTGGGCGCCGGGGAAATGTGTGGATGAGTCCGGAACGGTATCGGGCCGTCGGGTAGCTTATCTCATACATAGTACCATTTGAGAAT
>JBBMKE010436750.1:0-10063 GCA_037834125.1 Lippia alba
TAATAAAACAAACCCTCAGACCGTTCTCCAACCCAAAATAGTGAGAATGTCTATATTCGATCAAGACTCCCTTCACGATACCTTGGAATGCTTGGATTGACGACTTGTCTCTTAATTCCTTATAAGATTGGTATTAGATGTGGAAGATTTGTAGTAGTCTAGTAGATACTAAGCAAAATTGTACTCTACATAGTCATATCCGTCAACAACTCTGCAAGTGAATTAAACGCACTATGAGTGTGTGCAGTTGATTTATGCACAAAGGCTTATACTATAAATACACCGTGCATTTCATATGCACATTTAATACTTCTCTGATATCTTGAATTGCTAACTTAATTATAGGTGGGTTTACATTAGGATCACCCAATCTCATTCACTCTTTACTCTTCTTTGTCAACTTTCAGGTCAAAAGTTTTTTCATATTACAAATTCTTAAGTGATCGAAACAGTCGAATTCGAGTCACATCAACGTGCGAATTTTCAGCATGATCAATAATTATGTAAGTACGGTGAATGTATCAGAAAAAATAATATACCCAACCGTAAAAACAAGAGTATAAAATTGGTTTTATGAAATATTGTATTGGAACTAAAATTTGTATGCACTCACTTGACAAATAAATCATAAAATAAACAAATAAATACAATTAAGAGAATGTTTAATAAAAATGATGCTTTACTCTAACAAGTACGATGTTTAAAAAATAGACTATGATGTAAAAAAAATATATATAATATAATAATTAATTTTGTACTATAGAAAATTACAAATAGAATAAATTAAGAGCATTACAAGCACTTGAAAGTTGAAATGTTTGGAGTTATCAAGTAAACATGATCAATAAAGATGACATTGAGAAACATCCCTTGAAAAATTCGGTGCTCGATCGTCGAGCTTCTTAAGAAGTCTTGGGAGGTGCACTTGATCCACGTATCAAGATCAAAAATAAGAGCGCAAATCAGTTGGCGAGAATAAAATACTCCATTTTAAAAAGCTTTGTCATTTGGGAGAGTCCGCCTGAAAATTTTGAATAGTTTTATTTTGGCATCCTGCTCGGAGATTCGTTGGGGGAAAAAAGAAAAGGTTAAGGGGAAGTTATTAACAATCTAGTTTTATTATGAATGGAAAATACATTTACTCCTATCGTATCACCCTCACAATTTTTGGTTGTAGGTAAACCTTAAAATTCTTTGATATTTTGATTAATTGCTTGACATTTGAATTTTGAACTGATAGCTATTGTGTCGGTTGATTAATTGAGTGGGACTTTGACTAATTTTGACCAACTGTTTCGGTAATGATTTTGATTGGAACATTTTATTTTTCTAATACGAATGTGACATCAGTGACAACAATTTAGCCCCCACTTATTAGCTAAATTGATAACAAAATGAAACAACATTTAACAATGATTTTTTATTATCAATTGGGCCCACTAGGTAGGTTGAGGGTTTGTTTTCTCGAGAGAATTTTTTTTTAATTTTCAACATAAAAAATATTAGATATGATGTCTGTTACAATATAATAAACCCATAAAATAAAATTTTATAAAATATTTATATATTATAAATTTTATACTAGTTTGTTGACACTTGACAGTATTCTATAATAAGTAATTTACTAGATTAATTGCACCTGATTGATACGTCGTAGCATTTTGAGTGCTTTTTAAGTTGAAATGTCATGTAATTACTTGAACGTAATGGGTAATCTAGTAAGTTTCCAAAAGAAAAAAAATAATAAGGTGCTATTACAATAAAGGTTTTTTTTTCCCTCTCAAACTCTCTCAAAAGTTAAAACCTTAATTGTGATTCAATTTCAAGACAAGACAGAATTTTCAATCCGCACGTGGAGAATATTATCATTGCTCTACCGCCGGAGGATTGACTCCTTTTCAGATTTGTTTTGTCGAAATCCGTTCAGATCTGCTGCCACTCTCTCGAATCTACCGTTATCGCCACTCTTCCAGATTTACAGTTTTATGGTACAAAAACGATTGACGTCACTTTTTTTTTTCTTTTTTTTCAATTATGTTTTTTTTACTCTTCTGTATGGAAGTTTTATCAATTTCGTATGGAAGTTAGCTTTTAGATTCAGGTTTACATTTTTCTGTGCTTCTCAATTTTTGGCCGAGTTATCTGTTGTAGACAAAGGTATCCGTTATTCTCAATATGGAGAAAAGACAGTTACGAAACTCAGAAGGAAGAAAATCAATTTCAATGAGTCGAATCCTATTATTAGGGTTCGTTTTTCGTTTGCTAGACATGATGCTAATATAATAACTCACAAATTTGTTGGAATTACGACTTGGACCTGCATTATTTCTTCTTGTATTTCTTATTGTCATGATTTGAAATAATATTATCCTTTGAGGGACCTGAGTTTCAAAATAAATAAATAAATAAGGTGTGCGGAGAAAATTTTAATAAATGCCTACAAATGTTTTTTGAATTTAAAATCGTATATAAATATTGTCATATTTTGCACCACACTCAAAATATATGTCCGATCTTTTATTTTCATGCACTAACTTTTAAATTTTATAACTCCACCCAAAAAAATACCATTTTCCTATGTTTTAAAACCCGGACCAGACCGGTCGGTCCGACCGGTAACCGGTGGCCTGGCCGGTCCGATCAGGCCACTAAAACCAGTTCTATATTGGACCAGTCCTGACTGGTAAAAACCGGGGTAAAACTCGGATTGGACCGTTTTGCGGCCCGGTGAACCGGTATTAGTTTTTTTTTTAATTATCAAAATGTTTTTAATAAGTGCAACACGTTTCTTCCCAATAATTTGATTAATTTGTCCCTTTGCTCTTGTATTTCAAACAAGAAACGCAGCCCAACCCGAGTTTAACAACTTTACATTCCAATGTCTTGCTTCTCCATTCGCCACCGCTGCCCAACCTTCATCTTCGCCTAACCACCTCCGACGTCCGGCCACCACTTCGCGCAGCCTCTGACTCGCGCAACCACTGACTCGCACCTTGCATTGCCGCGCCACCCATCGAAGGAGGTATGAACTAAAATATAAAAATCTTTACTTTATAGCTAAATATAAAAAATCTTGTTTGATTTTTGACTTCTTGTGAGTTCAAATCAGTAGCTTCATCTTTAATTTTTGTGAGCTAAACTGTAGTCATTACCGTAACTTTTTTAAAAAAATTTTGTGACCTAAAATCTGCAATTGATCGTTTATAGCTAAAATCTATCATTACAGCAAATAATTTTACATAATTGCATGTTTGTTAGCTATTATAGGTTATAGAATCAGTATAAATTCATATTAATGGTAAAGATTATAGTCCTAATTTTTTTTTCTTTTAATTTTTGTAGACATGGATAATATTGGCTCTTCTATGCCGCCGCCTGATTCCCCATCTGTGGAACAAAGTTGCAGCCAGAATCCTCGCATGAGAAATGATGTGGCATGGAAGCATTGTTACAAAGTACAATCAAGTGGCAAGAAACGGACTTTAAAGTGTGCTTATTGTCATCAAGCAATTTGTGATGGAGGTATCAACCGAATGAAGCAACACTTAGCCGGAATTACGGGTAACGTAAAAGCTTGTCTTAAAGTTCCTCAAGAGGTCCGTTTTGAAGTTAAAGGATCATTACTTGAAGTATCTAAAAATAAAAAAGAGAAAGCTGAGTCTAGATTGAGGTTATTTGATGTTGAGCCTTGTGAAGTTGGGGGAAATGATGTAGAAGAACTACCGAATGCAGCTGTTAGTAAAGGGGATGTAGAAGGTAGTAATAAGAGAAAAAGAACAAACGAAATTAGGAATTACATGAAAGCTGGTGCTGGTATTGAATCCTCACAACCTACCATAAAATCTAAATTGCAAAGTAAGGAAAGATGGCATGAAACAGATATGTCAGTTGCTTTGTGGATGTATGATGCTTGTGTTCCTATAAATGCTGTCAATTCTCCATTTTATCAGCCTATGATGAGTCGAGTTGCAACTATGGGTCATGGATATAATGCTCCTAATTATCATGCATTGAGAGTTCCTCTACTTAAAGTAGCTAAGACTCAAGTGCAGCTGATTATTGATTCTTTGCGTTCTAAATGGTGTGAAAGTGGTTGCACAATTATGGGTGATGGTTGGAGTGACCAAAGTCATAGGTCTTTGATTAATTTCTAGGTTTATTGTCCATCTGGAATTTCATTTATTAAGTCTGTTGATGCATCTGATATTGAGTCTGAGGCGCAAACGTTGTGTAATCTATTTTCTGAAATTGTTGAGATGGTTGGTGTTGATAATGTGGTGCATATGATGACTGACAATGCAAAGAATTATAAAAAGGCTGGTAGTTTGCTTTCGATTAAGTATCCTTCAGTTTATTGTCTCCATGTTCTGCCCATTGTATTAATTTGATTATGAAGGATATTGGAGAGATGACAATGGTAAAGAATTTGATACTTCTTGCATCGAGAATTACCGTGTTTGTGTATAACCATAAATGGCCTCATGCATGGTTGAGAAAACGACCTGGTTGGACTGAAATTATTCAGCCTGGGGAAACTCGATTTGGTACACAATATATTGCTTTAAAGAGTTTATATGATCATAGAGAGCATTTGGAGGCTTTGGTTGTGAGTTTGGGGTTTAAGAAATTCTTGAAAACTGAGAAAGGTAGAGAAGTTAAGCAGATTGTGTTGGATAGCAACTTTTGGAACAACAGTTTGATTGTTGTGAAAGTGACAACCCTAATTATGAGATTGTTGAGGATTTGTGATTCGGAGTAGAAACCTTCATTAGGTTATGTATATGAGGGGATGTGGAGGGCAATCAATGGTATTAAGGAGCTATTTCGAAACAAGGAGAGCCTTTATAGCCCATATGTTGATATAATCAACGATAGATGGGATAATATGTTGCGTAAGCGCCTCCATGCAGCCGCATTTTTCTTGAACCCGGCTTTTCAGTATGATAAAGAAAGTCCATCCCAAGGTTCGGATGCTTTGAATGGGTTGCTTGATGTTGTGGAGAAGTATTGTCCCGAAGTACATAATATTTTAGAAGAGATTTCTACATTTTGAGAGCGCAAGGAGAGCTTCGGGCGTGCATTAGCTATCAACACTGCAAAGACGACTTGACCTGGTATTGATGTTACTTTTTTCAGTTTAATTATTATTATATTTGTGTTATTTTCTTATGTTAATTGCTGTAAAATTTTCATTTAGATGAATGGTGGAGGATTTTCGGTAGCAATGCTCCAAATTTGCAGAAGATTGCTCTTAGGATATTGAGTCAGACTTCGTCTTCTTCGGGCGCCGAAAGAAACTGGAGTGTATTTGAGAGGATCCATACTAAGAGGAGGAATAGATTGGAGCATCAAAGGCTTAATGACCTCGTCTTTGTTCATTACAATTTGAGATTGCAAAATCAGTAAAATTTCTTTTTAATATATTTAGTACTTCACTCTAATATCATGGACTAACATATTATTCTATTTTTTACAGTGGCAAACAATCCAATAGAACTTATGATCCAATTGATATTGAATGTATTGATAAAGTGGATTTTTGGGTTGTTGATGAGAATCCTATTGGAAAACTCGATACCGATGAGATCGAAGAACTTCTCGAAGAAGATTTAGCTACAGAAAACTCGGAGCCATCTCGAGGTAATTTTTTTTTTAAAGTTATGAATTACATCCATCTCGCAGCCATCATAATGTACATGAATTGCTACTGTAATTTGAATCATAATGGATAGCCATCTCACAGCCATCAAAATGTGCATGAATTACTACTATAATTTGAATCATAATGGATAGCCATCTCACAGCCATCATGTTTATAAATTATAATGATAGGAAATAACATATTGAATAATAGAATGTGATGTTTCTGTATTATAATTAAGGCCTAAGGGTTATGTTATGTTATTCTGTTTTTTTTTTTGTTATACTTACGCATAATTGATCATTCTAATTATGATGTTTTTAAATATGTTAGGTGATCGACAAAATCAAAATGAGACGGATGAGGATGTTGATTTGTCCACATTTGCCGTAGAATCGAGTTCAAATAGAGGAGAAGTGGCAAGAATCCTAAGACAACAAAGGAATCACCTCATTGATGAAGATGACTATGAATGAATTAATGTCCCTACTTGCTTTCAAAATGAAGTTTGGTTGTTTGTATTTGGTTATATTGAACACTTGTTAACTGAATTATGTTGGACATAGTTATGTTAAAACTTAAAACACTTGTCAATAGATTCGATGTTTTGATTGGACGTAGTTATAAAATTGTGTTTTTATATTATTTTACATGTTATTTCATTATTAGAAAGGCAGTGGGTGATTGAAAGTTATATAAATTTGTATATATTTTTGTATGTTTTTTAGTTAATTACATTATTATTAATTAATATTTATATTATTATATAAATTTAAATAATTAAATATAATTATTAAGTATTTATGACGTCATACCGGTTCGACCGGTGGTCCGACTGGTCGAACCGATCAAACCAGTAACCACTAAGGCCTTCGGTTCATCCTCCGGTCCGGGTTTTAAAATATAGTAAATTCCATTTAATCGGATTATTTCTTCAGTTTGAAAGTTGGAACAATTTAGTAAACAATTTCGAATATACTTCTTAGATCTTTAACAAGCATCAAGTAAATGACAATTCCCAGTATATTCGACTAACCTTCTTCTGTAAAAGTTTCTTCCAATTGAAATCGATCCTCTCATTCAGTTCCCACCCAAAACTCCTTGCGTCCTGAAATCAAAAGTACTAAATTGATTAGATTGATATGCATTATTATTCTAATCGGGAAATAAGCTCATAAAACTTAGAAAAATGAATTAGACAGAGATATTTCTCTTTCCAATGAATATTAGGTCAAGAATTTTAGGTTAAAGACATAATATAGCTGATGAACCAACTTAAAGAACGTGAGAAATAACTAGACACAGGTTTTGAAAAAAAGCATAGCATTTTCCTCTTCATGTTTTCATATTATCAAATTAAAAATATCACCTCCAGCTCAGGCCCAAAAGAAGCACCATAGACCAAAATCCTTTTGGGAACACAACCACGAATGACACACCTGAAATTCATAACAACATTAATCAGCTTCATTCCAACCACTAAATGTTGAAAAAAAGGAAGTTGGGAACTGCATTTGCTTAACTTCATGAGGCCAGTCTCTTCTGGAGATCACTCTTCTTACTATAGGAAGCCAAAGTTAAACACTATATGCATTGTTAAGTTGAACCCCAACATACCAGAAGATAATGGAAGATAATGGTCCCCTCTTCTGTCCGAGATTATAGTCTTGTACAAAAACCATGGGAATTAAAGAAATTTAAAGTCTAAGACAATGTGATTGAAGTCATACTCAAATGAGAGAAAGAGTAATGACACAGAAACTCTAGCATCATGCTTTTAAGCTAACTATAGAAAAAATATAACCAAGACATACATGGTACAACAAAGGACTGTTCAAGACTTCACAAGTCATACATAAAGAAGCACTAACCACGCAGATAGTAGGTATAATAACAAGCATGAGACAAATCTTTCTCATTCACAATCACAGCATGAAGTTAAAAATTGAATGGCACCACATAATTCTACACAAGGAAAAGGACAATTCAATCTCGTTGACATTCAATTCGGCCAATACTATGTCATTCCTCAATTCTCCATTCTAATATATCACTCTAGAATTCGTTCAGTGTCATTTCCTTAAAATCGACTTGATTTTTCAATCAAATCTTTAATCATAACACCAATACCAATCAAAAACCTCAAAGTAGTGGTCGACGAAACAAATCAATACAATCACTTCATACATTCATGACCCAGCCTTGTGACTTTCTAATATATCCACTTTTTGCTAGGAATATTCTCAGTCAGGTGGGGTGCACTTCAAATAACATCCCACTGTACCCAAACACACAAAAGAAAAACCAACATTCCTCCACAAAACCAACCTTACCCCACACAAATCCAACAAAACCCCATGTAAATCCCATTTTCACTCAACTAATTAAAAAAAACAATCCTTGAAAAAGTAAACCTTATCAGGGTGGAGATAGACTTTATCTCTGAAGAGCAAAATGACACCGGCTTCATCTCATGATCTACAATACACGAGAGAATAAACTAATTTGCTTTAGCAGGTTCCTTTATAACACTCGTGATCGACAATACACAAGAGAATAACAGATGAGTTGATTATCATTAAATTCGTTATGATTAAAAGATAAGTTCATTATGATTAAATAAGCAGCAAATAGCATTCAAGTTATGAACTGTGACCAGCAACTTTCATAAAAACAACCCTTAGGTGTAATATCAAGTTGAGCATACCATTTATTCCCTCCATTGCAGACCTAACTACAGGTCTGGCAACTACTTCATAAACTTCTTCAGTAACTGTATCAGGCCCAAATACTCTATCTGCCGGGAGAAGAATAAAAATACAGTGTTAGCCTCAGATTAAGCAAGTTCGAGCGCAAATATCCGGGCAGTCACATTTCCCAAACATTCCATAGCTGAACTACTACAGCATTAATTGCAGCTTATAGGATATAAAATCACATCATTCATCCATAAATTCAGGGTAAGTAGAGCTCTGGAAAAAACTGTAAAGAAATTTACCAAATGCATAGGCAGTCATTGGATTATACTCATTCCGCACAATTTTGTCGCCATCGGGATACCACGCGATCTCATCTCCCCTCTGATATTCCCGTTCACTGCCACCACAATAGAACAATGTAAGCAAATCCAAATCACTCCTCCCCTTTCCTACCCATAATCCTAACCCTAGCTTCAAACACTCCCCCAAAGTAAAGGATCTAAAAAAAATCAATCAAACTCAGATCTATCATTAAGTTAAACTTCACCTGAGAGGCCGAAATCGAATAGTCACCGAAATGCTATCCGCCAATCCCGAATCATTATCAATCGGCTCATTAACCAGCTGATCTTCCATCGATGGGTAAACTACGCTGCCTCACCGAACGACTTCGCGACGCCCAGACTTTCACAGGCCGTCAATAACTCGGCGTAGGAGATAACATCCTTGCCCTCCATCCCCAGTTTCTCCTTCAGCGCATCCACATTCACCATCCTCATCAACCTCTTCGTCTCCGCATACGTTACCCTATTCTTCTCATCGCCGTTGTCGACGGCGGAGCTGCAGCTCCGACGAAACGAGAAATCCATAAATTCCCTTCTTCCACCGTTCCGATGCCTTCACTTCTCCAGCAACTAAAATGGCGATTTCAAGTCATTTGGGTTAAAGATTTCAAGTGAAATGCTGAATTCGGGAAATGGTGCTCTTAGAATGTGATTTGGGGAACTTGTGTCTGAATTTGGAAGCAAAAATTTGGGAGGGTTTCTGAAATTGGAAGGAAATTTGGGTTCCCTCCCAATTTTTGGCCAATGCCGCTTTTACTTTGTCTTAAAAACGGAATTGTTAGGGCGCTATTAGTTAATAGCGTCATTATAGATATAAGATATTAGAGCGCTTTTACTAAAGCGTTCCTATAGCCCTTACATATTGTGACGCTACACGTAAAAATGTCTTATTATGGAAAAACATATTAATGATTAATTTAATATATATACTAAATTATATATAAAATGGTGAATTTATGACAAAGCGTCACAATATATTATATGTTGTGACGCCGTTTTACAAGCGTCATAACAGACCGTGACTAAAAGCTGTTTTTCTAGTAGTGATGTAAGATATATGTAATATATATTTGGTTTATAATATATATATTAAACATTTATGACTATATATTTTATTTTTATGGCTTCAAATTTAAAAAATATAATAAATACATATCATATATATTATATATATACAATTTTATTAATTGTATATGGTCCAAATTATATTATGTAAATTACATTTATATATCATATATATTATATATATATCTTAAAATTTTAAAAATATATGATTCACCAATGTATATAGTTTGACAAGATAATATCAATTATGCATTATGTATGTATCCTTTAATAGTATATAAGCTAATAATGTATTTGATTCAATAGTTAGCATT
>JBBMKE010436779.1:0-10062 GCA_037834125.1 Lippia alba
ATTAACCAAAACACATTTCGATCAATTCAACATTTCAAACGTTCAAAGTGGCACAAACGGAACAAATAATCCAATTATACTTATGTCACACATCATATCATATTTCCAAGTGATTATACAACCCATAGTTTCATTCATCGCGCATATAAGAACAACTATACGATTTAAATCAATTAACGAGAATAAATACAAAACTTCAAAAATTCATAACAAATCAACCGGACATCCAGTTGATGAACCGTAAGTAGCGTTGGACTCACCACGACGAAAGGTATCCGCTGAATGAAGAATCATCGGAAAACCGACACCGGAGGCCGTCGGAATAAGGCTGTCAGACGCCAGAAAAATAACTCCAGTGGCTGGAAAAATCCACAGAAGGACAAAAACGGACGTCTCGGCCTAAGGGATAAAAGCCCTCAACCAATTTCAGACAACGACAAACATACGGGATTCCATTGAAAAAAACGAATACGAAAACTAAAGCCATGAATCGAAATTAAACGAAATTCGCGCATTAGAAATTCAATTCGAACGTACCATTGTGAAGCTCGTAACGAGGGCTACAAAAGTCCCTGATCAATTACCAGAGAATATCGCCAGAATAATACCGGCCGGTTCACTACCGGTTCACGACCGGTTCGCCGCAGCCAGCCGGTTCTCGACCCGCCACCCACACTGGAAGCTTGTCGTCGTCGTCTCGAGCAGCTTTTGTACAGGGTTTATTGTCGGAAAATCGCCGGAAGACCCTCAAATCTGAGGCCGAAGTCGCGCCAAATTTGTCGTCGCCGGAACTCCACAACCGCCGCGATTCAGACCTCGCCACCACCGGAAATAGACTCAGCATGTCGGAAAAAGGTAGGGAGCCGCCAAGCCTCGCCCGAGAAGACACCGGAAACGGCGAGTTTCGACGTGCTACAGTGCACGTCGTGACTGCCGCGACTTCAGGCGGCGCGTGCGTCGTCGCCAGTGAGCTGGTAACTGGGCCGCCGGTGAGCTGATAACTGCGCCGCCACTGGGGAAAGTTTTACCGGCGAGTCCTCATGCTGGGATGTTGGCGCGTGCCACCGGAAAGAGGCCAGAGATGGCCGGAAAATACCGGTAAAGTCTCGGCCTGATGCTGCCAGAAATGCGGCTGAAAAAGCTGAATATCTCCGTCACCGGTAAGTTTCAGGCCCCGATTCTTGTACGGTTGAGTCGGCGTCGACGAGATGCTTGATTTTCACTAAGGGTTCGTCGAAATCCGTCGAGAAATGGAGAAGTTGCGTGTGTATGTTTTACACCTCGGGTGCGTGTTTGCTGTTAGAGAGAGAGAGAGAGCTGATCGGGGAGAGAGAGAGCTGAGGTGTTTTTGGCTCAAACTTCAAGGATTCGGGTATTTTATCTCGGGTCCTCGCACGTGAAATGAACGATTGGAGGGGTAAACGACGTCAGAATTGGGCAAACTCAGAGTCTATGGACTCATTTCGTCGCTCCAGACAAGCTGGAGGGGTCAATAGGGTAGGACTCACGTCCGAACAAAAAATGACCAAAAGGCCCCAAGAATAGAAAATTACAAATAGGCCCCTGAGCTCTTAAAGAGTTAGAAATAGGGCCCTGCAACGAACGAAGTCACGGGAAAAGGCAAGAAAGTAACAGGAAAAAGTAAATTAAACAAATAAATCACACAAGGAAAACAACACGTGGCGCTGGTTCGGTCAAACGGAGAACCGGGGTGTCACAGAAAGTATTAACAACCTAAGGAATTATTTAGAGGTGCAAATGAAATTTGGTTGAAACTATAGTGTTCTAGTCTCGACCTAGATCACAAAAAGCGGGTGCAGGTGCGAATGCGGGTGCGAGTGCAAATGCGCAAATGCGTAAAAATTAAAAAAAATTGAGAGCGAGAGCGCCTTAATGCGTTTAATTAAAAATAATTTGATTAATAATATATTTATTTATTTCTATTCAATATAAAGTATTTTTAATAGAAAATTGTTTAGATAAATAATTTCCCAAATAATAAGTTTTAACTGAGGGTTTTCTTTAGTTATATATTTAAATTAATTATTATAATAAAATACTAAAATATTTTAGCAAAAGATTTGAATGTTTTTTATGGCCTGAGATAAAATATTTTTGTGAGTTCTGTGAGTCCATCTGACATTTGATAGTGAATTAAGGAATTACAAGAATTCCACACAATTAAAATGCATAAGAATTCAGTTTCAACATGTATTCGCGTGGCTCCACTAATTCACTTTTTCACGCATTGATGAGGTTTTATTAATTCGCGCACTTATATTTTTAATGCGTCCTAAATCGAAGCATCGGCACTCAATTCGCAAATTCGCGAATTGAGTGCGGGACCGTGTGGTTAATTAGGCGAATTATGTGACTTAGGTCTCGACTATGATTGAGAGAGTCATAAAGTGGGTCTTGGGATGGAAAGTTAGAATCCTAAACCCTTCCAAACAAATGACACTTATTCAATCTTTCATGAGCTCGATCCCTATCTACCATATGAACATGAATTGACTTTCCAATCACAACTGCAATAAACTTGTTTGACTCGATTACAACTTTCTTTAGGCGACTAATATAACAAAGAAATAGACCAACCTTGTGGTAGAAGAATGTGACTAAAAAGAATTGAGAAGATGGAATGGGGATTAGAGAAGCCCGTAAAGGTAGTTTAGCGATGCTTGCTAAATGAGATGAAGAATGATTAATGAGAAGATGTCAATGTAGTGTTACATATATAAAAAAAACATTGCAAGGGAGAGGACATTCTTGAACTTGCCTCAACTTATGGCTTTCTGAATATGGAAGGGATTGTTAGAAACACTCGGATGGTGGATCGATTTTGCTAATGGAGGATTGAGAATGGTGAAAGGGTATCTTTATGGAATGATAGATGGCTATCACAAAGCAAACTAATGGACATCTTTGGAGATAACATTCATGAGAAGGATGAAAAACTTATGCAATGCAACTCATTAGCTGAAACCAAGATAAGTTGAAAACAATACTACCTAAGGAGGTCGTGACTAAGATACTTAGTGCCCTAATCATTATGCATGATAACATAGATAAGAGTGTCTGGAGTGGTCAGCTAAGGGCGAAAATTTTCCTGTAAAATCGCATAGTCTGCTTATGGTGTTGGATGAGATTGAAAGTTACCTTAGCCCCAAAATTTCAAGATTTTCTTGTGACTTTATCAACATGATAACTTGCTCATGAGCACGTTGTTGTACATGATGTGAAGATGTGAACCACGAGCTGACAAGTTAATCGTTCGCACTTGGGGTGTGGGAGAATATTGTTGAAACACAGACTGGTTGAAATTTTCATTGCTTGCAAGGGTTAGACGAGATTAATGAGAGCTTTAATAGTTAAATTCATTGCAACATGTTACCAAAATGTCCTGGATTGATTGTGTTGATCTTGAAGCTCTGGAATCTTTGGATTGCACGAAATTGATGGAGTTATCAGAATGTTATGAAGCCTAAAAACGTCACTATTTACTACATATAAAAGAGTTATCTGGGACCTTAGTACTAATCCGTGAGGACAAAAAACACTGGCAAAAAAAAATCTACGCTGGGTTGTAGTGAAATAAACCCAAGAAAATATGGGTAGTGAAACTAAACTTGGATAAAAACATTTATAACGTACTAAACCAACAATGCTTCGACAGGAGACGTCATTCGAGATGACAAAGGAAGATGGGTGCTAGGATACGCTATCTTGATAGAGTTTCAATAAATATTGCAAAGTTATTGGACTTACGTGAGGGATTAACACCAGCATGGGAAAGATGCTTTTTGAAAATTAATGTGGAGATTGATTTGGAGACAGAGGCGAAATGGGTAACAATTGAGGATACTAAAGAGCACCCCACAAGAAATGTAATTTTCGATTGCTGAGGTATACTCCACAGACCCTGGGAAGTTCGGATTAAACACGCCTCGAGCGAAAGAAATATAATGATGAATACTTTTAATATCTTAATTTATTCAATAATCATAACTGTCAAATTTGTTTAAATAAACTAAATGTGTAGCACATTCATTTCACTATGTTAAAAAAAATTCATAATTTAGAGGGGGACGAAGCGCTATATGCCCCTTTGTTCCATCTTTGAGTCAACAGTAAGAAACTGCTACATGTACGATTGTTGCATGCAAATGGAATATTCCAAACCTTTAAATGAATAAAGATTATAAACTAGTTTTATGAACTAATGATTAAATCTAGATTATATGATCATTTTATTATGCTCAACGTACGCATGTTCCGTTTTTTTATTGATGAATTTGTGCATATTTTTCACTTTAAAATGATTTAATATTTTAATAATCCACTGTGATGAATTTGTGCACATTTCTCACTTTTAGATAGTTAAATAAAATCAAGTCTTTCTATATATAAACTATAGAATATACATGTTGGATAATATTATAAAAATTGTTAAAAAAATTGACAGAATTCATATTTTAGAAAGTGATTCAGAATTATTATTATTAAAAATATTCAAAGTAAAATTAATTATCTTATATATATATATATATATATATATATATATTAAAATCTAGTTGAAATTTCATATAAAATAAAGTTATATTATATATATAAATATTGGGAAAAATGCAAAATCAGGATGCCAACTTTTCTCCACTAGTATTTTCAGGACACTAAATTTTCCGATGACAAACAAGGTCAGTAACTCCAAAAATTGTCAATGCAAGTACAAATGCGCCGAAAATTGACAAACCATCACTGAAAATTAGTTGACGTGTCCAATTTGATGACGTGTCATTGCCATGTGTTAATGGGTTAGAGACACGTCAGCCCATTCCGACGAGCTTTTTCCCAAATTTGACACAATTTTGTAGTTATTGGCCTTTTTTCTCTTCGGAAAAAATATGTGTCCTGAAAATGTTAGCTGGGGTCAGTTGGGATCCCGATTTTGCATTTTTCTTGAAACAATAATAATGTACCCATGTGGACCCCGAGCCACCATAGCCAACCCACAGACAACCACATGTGCGCCACGTACGCTCCACGTGTCTGACATAGAGGGCCACGTGGAGGTCGAAGAAGGCCACAACGTGGACAGTGAATATGGTGACATATGATATTGATCTAAGGGATCAATACTCTGTTATCAACGTCCGTATTTCCAGATGAGATCGGATATGCCCCAAAATGATCGAACTGTGGTCGTATCATCTTTTTTTTTTGGGAAAATGAGTTTTTACCGAGTCCTCCACCTCATATATATCATCCAAAGCCAGAACAGGATACAATGATGCATGATCCAAGGATCATCCAATGTTTTAGAAGTGTGGTGCCCTCTAAAATACATAAACGAGGGAAACATAGCACCATAAGTGTAAATCCATAGCTGCATATTACAAATGAGAGCACACATATCTGCCGTGATATTAAAAAACAAGCCCCTCATGCTAAGTGAAACTCTTGGAAATCTTGCTGGCTTGAAAAGGTGCCCAATCTTCCGGGCAACAATGATCATTGAGGTGACAACCATTTGGCAATAATCATTCGCATCTCTGTCACTTGCGTCCTCAGGGCTATTATTTACCTTTGGGAGATGTCGGTCAAAATGAACAAAAGTACCGTCAATTACATAGTTCCAAACTAGAACTTCACTGAAGTTCACGTCTAACTCCGTATGTCTGATTTTCTGGAAATCGTATACAGCTCCCAACTTATCCATACTGTTATTCCTGCACAAGAACAAAGTAATTTTAGCTCGTGTATTAAACAAAAGACGACGCTTCATATACTTTCCTGAGTCATCATGTGCCCATTTTGCTCCACTTCTATTTCCAAGGTGAGTCTCAAAGTAGCATTGCCAAGCACAGCTAAGAACAACACTAGAACTCACCACATGAACAAAGATGTTAGCGAAATACTCTAGACTAGTAGAGTTAACCAAAATGAAAGGACAAACCATTATTGAAAACGAAAATTGGGAAGCTCCCATTTATCCACAATAATGAAACCTTTTACCTCTTTTATCATTTCCTCTTGAGGGAAGGACCAATCCGTTTGAGTATCTACTCCACTCGTTGCCAGGAGATCCGCGACCGCATTGCCTTCGCGATAGATATGTGTCATTTTGATCCTCATATTCCTGGCATGCAATCTGAATTCCTGAATAAGTTGGTTGATGATAATATCACCAGCTTTGCCCCCTTTAATGATAGCCATGATAGCTTGAGCGTCGGTTTCAATCCAAAGACGGGAGCATTGCAAATCCGCTGCCATTTTCACACCTTTTACAATGGCCATAAGTTCAGCCATTGTGTTTGTTGTAGTACCAATTCCATTGCTGAAAGCAGTAATAACATCGCCCTCGCTATCTCGGATGACTCCTCCGACACCTGCAGGTCCCGGATTTCTACGTGAAGCACCATCCGTATTAAGTTTGAGAAATCCCTGTTGCGGATGTTTCCAAACCACTTGCATACAATTCTGTTTAGTAGGTTTCTGTAGAGAAATTCCAAAGTCCTTGGCTCTTCTAATATCACCTCTCCATGTTAATCGGTTCATCCTGCTTGTTTTCCCCCAATGGTAGATATGGTCCTTAACTCCCCGTATGATGTTATACGTCGAGAATCTAGTACCCTTGTGTTTGGATATGTTCCTTTCCACCCATATGAACCATAAAATTAGAGCTAGGATAATTCCTCTAATGTGTTTCTTTCCCCCAGTTATAGACGAGTCCATCAAAAGTTGGATGATGGTGATCGGCGAGTTAAGACCCTCACTATTGACGCCAAAATAATCACCAAAATGTTTCCATATATTCTTGGCTTTCTCGCTAGTGACAAAAAAATGTGGTATGGTTTCCAACTCTGAGCAACACTGACATTTGGAAGGAAATATGATGCCTTTTCTGTGTAGTCTTTCATCAACAGGGATCCACTCATGAATGAGACGCCAAAGGAAAATAGTAATAGTCGGCGTGAGGTCCATTTTCCAAATCAGTTTTAGTAGATTAGAAGAATCCCTTCTTTGTCTTATTGACTGCCAAGCCGCTTTAAGAGAGAAATTACCATCTTTGCTTTGAGAGCATATAACATTGTCATCAAGGTCTCTCTCAAAATGTGTCTTTAAAATATCCGCAACGTCATCAGCTCCCACCACTTTTTCAAGCTTATCTCTATCCCACACACCATTCGTCCAAAGGTCTCTAACTTTAATTTCGCTATTCAAGAATTCGATATTCAATGGTTTCACTGAAACTACGGACCACTTATCATGCCAAAAGGAAATATTTTCTCTTCCAATGGACCAGTTTATTTCCTTGTCCGCTTGTTCTCGAACACCACAAAGCCTTCTCCAAATTTGCAAATGGTAACGTTTTACAGCTGCAATGGTGGGATGATTTTCCCGACAGTATTTATCTCGCATATAAACTGCCCAAAGGGATGTGCTTATTCTCAATCTCCACCTTAATCTATGGCCAAAGGCAGCAATAATGTCCTCCATTTTGCGGGTACCAAGTCCTCCTTCCTCTATAGGATAACAGAGTCTACTCCATGTAGCCCAATGAACCTTCTTGCGCTCATTACTGGATCCCCAAAAGAATTTATTCAAAATGATTTCCATGGAGTGGATAACTGACTTGGGGGGGTTGATAATGTGGAGGGTGTGCATAGGAATAGAGTATAAAACGGACTTTATAAGCTGCAACCGCCCCTGTGCGAGAGCCTAGATGCTTCCCAACCCTGGATTCTCGTTCTCATCTTATTGATAAGATCATCAAAGTATATAATCTTACAACGACCTCTGAAGATCGGTGCGCCAAGATAAGTGATGGGCAGATTTTCACGCCTAAATCCAAGAGTTTCTTTGACACAATTGACAGCCCTTTCATCGTTGTTTCCCACCACATAGGAGCTCTTTTCAATGTTTATTTTCTGTCCCAAGAGCTTTTCATAACATTCCAAGATGCCTTTGATCCCATACAAAGATTGTAATTTGCTATTAGTGAAGATGATAGTATCATCAGCATAAGCAAGATGGGAGATACTGACAGCCGAAGGGGCAAAATCTGAATCTTGGATTATTGTCCAAAAACCTGTCAAGTAAGAGAGAAAGGAAATCAGCAGCAATGATAAAGAGCGAATGAGAGAGGGGAACGCCTTGTCTCAGGCCTCTCGGTGATTGAAAACAACCCGCCGAAGCTCCATTAATTAAGACAGAAAACCAACAGTTTCCAACGCAATTTTTGACCCATCTAATCCAAGTATCTGGAAAACCTTTTCGTTTGAGAATGTCCAACATAAAATTCCACTCAATGCGGTCATAGGCCTTGGCCATATCCAATTTGAGCACTACATTTTTATCTACTCCCTTTGAATCAATAGAATGTATCATTTTCTGAGTGAGTAGAATGTTATCGCTTATAAGCCGGCCTTTGACGAATCCACTCTGTCCCGGAGATATCACTTTCGGGAGGATAGAAGATAGCCTGTTGTTCATGATTTTTGTGAGAATCTTATTCTTGACGTTGCACAGACTAATCGGTCTATAATCAGACCAGTGAGCAGGGTTCTCCTTTTTTGGAATGAGAATAAGCACCGTGGCTGTATAGGCTTTCGGTAATTCACTTTCCCTCAAAGAAATCCCTGACCGCTACGATAACGTCTGCCTTGATAATGGACCAGAACTGTTGGTAGAAGATAACGCCATATCCATCCGGACCAGCAGCGCTTTGAGGACTTATATCGAAGACCGCTTCTCGAATTTCCTCTTCAGTTGGCATAATAATCAGGTTGTCAGCATCTTCACGGATAAGACACTCTTAACTATGTTGAGACTTGGGTCCATGTCGTCAAGTTGACCCTCGCTTGAAAGCAGCTTTTCAAAGTACTCATTTGCAGAAATACATAGGCTCGCATGGTCCGTATCATCTTGATCTTGGGTAAGCTAGAACCAGATCGATATGGATCTAGTCTTATCGATCTGCTGCCTTAGACAAGTGAGGTTAGCCTTGAGGTCGTTTTATCGATCTGAGTCGACTTAGGGTGCCGCGTGGCAGGGCGTTCGGCCGCATAGACTTGCTTCTGCTAGTTGGACAATCTGTTGTGGTATCTTCTCCTTGTTGATTCCGCTACGGCTCTAAACACTTTCTTCTTCCTATTAACAAAACATCCCATTTTTCTTTGCTCTTACGGAATCTGTACATAAATGGGTGTTTTTTCTACGTTGTTTACCTTAGTTATGTAATTTGTACCAGTAATCGGTTTATGGATGAGCTCTCTTGGAGTAGTCGATTTGGCCCTGAACTTACGTGCCTATGACTTTGTTTGTCAGGAAATTCGCGCAGCGGAAGATCCGGAATTTGAGATTTTCTACACCAAAAATATTCTATTAAATGAAGGTATTCGTGCTTGGATGGCGGCTTAAGATCTTATTAATAATTTCTCTTTGCATGGAAAAGGATTCACGTAAGAGTGCACGTAGAATACCAAAGGGGGTGATTCATGTTCTAGCAGGTTTCAATAATACCATTGTCACGATTACAGATGTATGCGGTCGGGTGGTTTCCTGGTCCTCGGCTAGGACTTGTGGATTCAAGAGTAGCAGAAGAGGTTCACTGTCCACGTTGTGGCCTTCTTCGACCTCCACTTGGCCTCTATGTCAGACACGTGGACCGACGTGGGGCGTATGTGGCGCGCATGTGGTTGTCTTTGGGTTGGCCATGGTGGCTCAAGGTCCACATGGGTACATTATTATTATTATTTCAAGAAAAATACAAAATCGAGATACCAACTGACCCCAACTAACATTTTTATAATACTTATTTTTTCCGGTGACAAAAAAAGGCCAATAACTACAAAATTGTGTCAAATTTGGGAAAAAGTTCGCCGGAATGGGCTGGCGTGGAAAAATAGCTGACGTGTCTCTAAACCCTTAACACATGGCAATGACACGTCATCAAATTGGACACGTCAACTGATTTCCGACGATGATTTGGCAATTTCCAGCGCATTTGTCCTTAAATTGACAATTTTTGGAGTTACTGACCTTGTTTTGTCTTCGGAA
>JBBMKE010436788.1:0-10061 GCA_037834125.1 Lippia alba
CTTGCTTTAATTTCAGTTTTATTAATCCAAAAAATATTTACAATATAATTGGATTTTCAGGGCATTAATCCCAACACCTTGAATGCATATTTATGATTCTAGAGGTGTAATTTGCATGGTAGTTGGCTAGGGAAGAAATTGCCATTAATGCATTTTGAGGTTTTGAGGTGAACTTGGTGTTCTTGTATTTCCTTGCACTTTCTTTCTCCTATATGCATCTATGATGATTCTTGTTGTCATTCTTTGATTTATATTTGAAATTCTTGGCTAGAACATATGTGGGGTTAGTCTTATCTTTATGCTTGAGAAGGGATTAGTTAGGGGAATGCATGAATGTATGGTTTGTTGCTCCAATTGTGCAAGATATGAGTTATATGATTGATTCCTAGCATGAGTGAAGGATTTGGATTGGTTTTACCCCTTGGAATCTTGTTCCCCTTCATTCTCTTATTTGGTAATTGTTGGATTATTGAAGTATGAAGTGTGTATGTGAGTTCTTGTGCCAGGAATGTGATTCCTTGATCCTTTATGCACTCATTTAAGCCAATTTTCCTTACTTGAACGAATATGACCCTTGTGCTTGCTTCATTGAACGTTTGAGCTTGGATTTTGTTTCTTGAATGCCTCCTAATGCCTTGATGTGTTAATGTTTGAGATTTTGGCTTTATGGAAGTGTTTAGAATGTTTTTGAAGTGTTCTTGCATGTGGAAAAGGATTTTTGGTCGAACGTGTTTGAAAAATGACATTTTTTGCCGCATAAGGCTTCCAACGACCTTTGGGATTTTTGCCTTGGAACCCAACGGCCGTTGATTTGAGGCTTAACAGTAGGGTGCTACTTCCTTAAACCAACGGCCATTGATCCTGTGCAGTCCTTTCCGGCCGTTTTCGTGCGTTGTTTTCGCTTTCCTCTTCTCTCGTATGGACTTTTCCCACCCCTATCATGATCCCAATGTGTTCTAAGATTATAAATGAGTATGATTTGTTATTTATCTGGGAATTAAGTTCAATTTTGGTATGATTTTGGTAATGTGTGCATGTTTGAAACGAACGAACGAAGAATGAAAAGAATAGACGAATGTGGACCTTGAATGTGTTTATTGTGCACATGAACTTCTTTATTGCATCTAATATCTTCTTATGCATGTCATGCCAGAATAACATATTATCAGAAAAACTAGGTATAAAGACCTGGAGAAAACTGTCCCATTCTGCCGGCTCTGCCTCAATTGTATAGGTGCTAGAATTCCAGTTCATTCCACTAAAGTCGATGGTATGCTTTCGTCCACGATGTGTATTTCGACGAAATGTGGGGCTCGGCCTTGATGTCAGTTCTAGGCATGTATTCCTTTAGTTTAAGTCTGAGTTGCACTAAAAATCCACTACGATATCCACTTGGGGCCTTCCATCCACTACCAATTATGTCTTTGAATGCCAACACAAGATTGTTTTCTTCCTGTATAGTCCAACCAAGCCTACCTTTAACCTTAGAGGTTCTCGTACCTTCAACAGAAGCCATCGAAAAAATCTGTCAAATTCAAAAAACCATTTTAGTTCCCTTAAAAATATAATTACAATCACTAAATAAATGGTGCTTTCAAAACACAACTACGTCAACACAAAGTAATACAGTGCAACATTTCACATAAAATTTACAAAATGTTCAAATGGAAAATACAAGAGTTTAAACAGAACATTATTCTCACAGGACATAGGAAAACTAGGGTCAAATGCATAAAGATACATATATATTGTCTGCATCAAAAACATAAAAAATAAATTAATATCTTCCAGGCGATTCATTGTACATATTATGCACAAGATTTTTTGCACCAGTCGGTCCAGAATTGAGTCACCTGGACATGTTCCATGTATTCTCCTACAGTTTCGTCGGCCTCAGGCGCCTCGAGCACAAGTGCTTCTAATAGGTCTAAAGTCATCTCAACCCTGATGAAATTATGCAAGAGGCAACACACGACGATGAACTTATTTTGTGTCTCTACAGGATAGAACAACGGACTATACAACACCCCCACCTAACCTTCAGGACACCGAATGCTCGTTCAATAATGTTCCTTGCTTTAGAATGTCAGACGTTGAACAATTCTTTGTAGTTTTGTGGTCTACATGTACCGATACCCCACTCTTTCAAATGGTACCTTACTTCTCTATATGGGGCCAAGAAACCCTCTCCATTAGTGTGACCGGCATCACAAATATAGTAATTTCTATAAAGATTATTATATTAACACTATCAGACATCACAACATTACAAGAGAATGCCTTTGAACCATTTCCATCGCTCGTGTTCATAATTTTCCTCAACAGGAACCGGTTTAACTACAGGGACTTCATAACACTTCAACAAGATATTAAGCACATTATGGAAATGGTGACTGACAGTCCTTGTCGACCGAATGAAAGACTTTTTTACAACCCGAATCTTTTGATGGTAAAACAGAACACTGAGAAACATTGCTACTTGTTCGGCTATGGACACCCCACATGTTGCACATAACCCACCCCTAAGTTCAAGAACTACATACAACTTTGCAAAAGCATTCCAACCTAAATGTAATTGCTCAATACAGTCGGTCTCACTCATTTTCACAAGTCCATGTAAGTGTGCAATTTGGGTTGGATCCTAGCTAACAAGTTGTACTTCTCATAACATCGACGTCTACTTTCATTATCCAAAACACCAGATTTCAACAAGTAAACTAGCATCAACACATTGATCACTTGAAATTAAATTAACTCCAAAGCAATAACAGCTTCCTCATCATCCAACATATTGTTCATTCTACATTTATGTCAAAACTCGGTTAAATGAAAACTCACAGATTCATGTGCACAAGATTTTTTACAATTAATCCTACAAAAACTCATTTACAAGGAACTTGGTCAATAAACTATACGTAATGAAATGTTCTTCATGAAAAAACAATCAACATATTTCACCAAAGAATTTTGTTCGTAGTTAATTATTATATAAAACAAATCAATTACAAATAGAGAACGATGTGGATGTTAAATTATTACCAGATTGTGCGCAACTATTGAATAATTACACCAAAATTCTGCACAACCGAACTCGAAGATATAAGACTTAATTGGGGAAAATCAATTGAAAGATGGAAAGAGAAAGACTCATACCTGCAACTCTTGTAAATTAATGTCGCCTAAATTACGAGTGTTACACAAATACCTACAACCCAAATAATATCAACACTTCAAAAAAGGGGGAAAATGAAAATTGAGCTTCGCAGCACAAGCGGGAAAGGGGAAAAAATGGCGGCAGCCCTAATATCAATGGCAATCCTCCATAATTATCAACAAAACTTGGAGAAATTGGTAAAATTCACCTATCTGGAAAAGGCATGTCTTGCCAGACATGCCAAAATCCCATGTCTGCTGGATGAGGAGCTAACATGGGAATCCTATGGGCTCGTACAACAATCGTAGGATGGGGGACTTGTAGAATAAACGGCTGAAAATGGTCGATGACAACCTCTAACTCCTTGTTAAAGGCAAAGTAAACGCGGCGTTAGGTTTTGACCAAATTAAAGACCAAGAAATATCTAACTCTTTTAGATATTTATTTTTACTTTATGTATTTATAATAAATAGCTTTAAAGACTAATTATTTAATTCACAATTAATAATTAAACTTTATTTCTCCAGAATATGACTTTAATATTAATTCAAAATTAAATCAAAGTCCATTAAATAATTAACACATTAATTATTTAATGCTCGAACACTTATAAACGTGTGGCACGTGTCTCAGTAGACATGTGTAACTCACGTGTTCCACATGTCAGATGTGTGGATCCTACTTTTTCGATTAACTCGTTTAATCAATTCTAAGTCTTAACCCACGTGACCTGGTTGCTATGTGTGACCTTAATTCAATTATCAGTAACCCTAATTAATTAATCAGTCCACATATTAAATAACCATAGTCTAGCAACAGGTGTTTAACCCCTGGCCGAATAAGAATATCTCATGTGATACCTCGGTTATCCGATCGACTGAGCTAGCGCCACGTTTTGATTGCCTTATGTATTTTAATTGTTTAATTTACTCTTAATTATTGTTTAACGTATTGTATTGCTTTAATTTTGTGACTTCGTGTGTTGCGGGGCCCTAATTCCAACTCTTTAAGAGTTTAGGGGCCTATTTGCAAGATTTACTTTTAGGAGTCTTTCAGTCATTTTTTGTTCAGATGAGATTTCGACCGATTTGACCGCTCTAATGCATTTTGGGCATCCAAGCAAGTTCGTAGACTCTAAGTTTGCCTGATTCTGACTTCATTCGCTCGTTCTGCGACCGTTTTATTCGTTCAAATTCGGATTGCATATCCATCCCTTCGACTAATCATAGTGTGCCTCACTTTCCTCTCCTCTCCTGCATTTCTCTCGTCCCTCATGCACACTCACGGTGCCGACACACACATAAATCCATTCTCCTTCATTTTTTGACGGAATTCAATGTATCAATAGAGGATATTAATCAGCTCGACGAGCCCGACACAATAACACCAAAATCATGGCCTGAAAATCGGAGATGGAGGAGCTCCATCAAGTTGCAGGCGGTGGCAAGTTGATGCCGTGACTTCACCGGCGTTTTCGTGCAATTCCGGCAACCTTTTAGAGTCACATCTACTGGATTCTAATGAAGGACTTCCAAGAGCTTCATTCTGGCACGGCTGCGCGACCATCAGACCAACGGCGGCGCCTCACGTGCCACCTGAAAGTGACAACGCGGAGGCGGCATATTGTAGCGGCGGCGAACTCACCGGACCTTCGATGTTTTCCAACCTTTTCTGATGTCCTGAATTCTTTTCGAGCCTCAGTTTGGGTCAAATCACGGTGGATGTGGCGGTTTTAGCAACGCAGCGGTGGCACGACTTTGGGTGGCAATTTGGGGCCTTTTCTATGAGTTTCCGACATCGATCCTCCTACGAAAGTTATTCGTGAGGTTAAGACCAAGCTTTCCATAGTGGTGGCGGCCCAAGAACCGACCGTGGGTGGTGGACCGGTGGCAAACCGGCAGCGAACCGGCGGACCTTTTTCCGGCGATATTTTTTGGCAATTAGTAAGGGGCTTTCAAAGGCCTCATTACGAGCTTTCCAAAGGTATGTTTGGTTTTTATTTTCGTTGAGCAGTTAATATTTAATTTTGATTTTCGTTCTAGGAATTTAGTACGGTTTTTCGTCAACGAAATCTGGTGTGTTTGGTATTTTCTAAAATTATTTGAGGGCTTTTGTTGGGTAGGCCTTGGCATACGTTTTTGTCCTTTTGGAGATTTTTCCGATCACCAGAGGATATTTTTTGGCGACTGACAGTCTCATTCCGGTGACTTCTGGCGATGGCATTTCGATAGTTTTCATTCATCGGGATTTCTTTCGTTGTGGTGAGTCCAATGCCACTTTTCTTTCGTCATTTGGATGTTCAATTTATTTTCTACGATTTTATTTATGTAATTGAGAATTATTTAATTTAATCGTTAGAGTTGTGGATAATTAGTTTGTTGTTAGATTTGTCGATGTAATTGTATCCCAATGTATATGAAATTTTGTATTTAATGAAATAAGAATTGTATTGATGAATTGATTTGTAAATCGAACTCCTCTATGTCGATTCATATTAATTGTTCGTTGTTTTAGACTCTAATTCAATCATGTATATACGTTAGAATTGAAATTTTGAATTGTATGATACCTGGAAAATTGCTATAAAATAGGAAGATACGATTCTTGATTTACTGGATTTGATTATCTCGTTTATGCCACTTGTTGTTTATGATATCACTTTTGAGGGGGTGTTGGTGTAATTTTAGAAATTAAATTTGATAATGAAACTATGAGAAACCTATTAAATAAATTTGGATGAATTGTTAAGTATACCAGTTGTTGAGAAAGTTATAAGTTTCACAAATAAGTAATTTTGAATAAATTGATGTGAACCTCCTGGACAATAATTAGATTGAGTTAGTCTTAAATGATTTTATTAGAGACTCCATGCCTAAGAGGTAATTTAATTGAACGTATATGAATTGGGTTGGTGATGAACGAATTTATATGAAATAATGTGATTTGTATTTTCTTTCTATCTTTTCTAATTGCATTATTTGTGCATACAAGCTTGTCCCAATGTGAAATATGATTTTATTGAACTATATGATAACTTGTTTTATGTGAATTGAATATGAATTTGAACTCTGCCTACGTGATTGCATCTTTTAAGTGTTGATCTTTGTCGTGCATCTTTGTGGTGGTTGGTTGAGTCTGAGTCTTGTTTTTGTGTACTCAGTCGTTCAGGGGTTCTCCAGGGAGTGTTTGTCAGTTGTTAAGATTTCGGTGGGACTTCTTTGCTCTTGTTTCCGTTCTCATTGGTGAAAGGTGAGGTTTTAAAATTTTTTGTATTAGTTAAAGTGACCTACAAACTTCTGTGCTCGTTTTCAAGCCTGCATGCAATTATTCTATTATAATTATATGATAGATATATGTGTTTATATAATTTGCTTATGAATTTGTCGTATAAGGAAAGTTTTGAATTATATGTACGAGCGTATGTAAGCTTGAAATATTTTGCAACAAGGCTATGCTCCAAACCGTGTGTCTTCGTGTCAGCTTCAGATTTGGATGACACGGGGAGGTACGTTATAGCACATGTTGTGTTCCAAGGTATGGTATGCTCGATAAGGTACGTAAGTTTTATTTGTTCAGTCTGTTTGTACGAGGTTTGCCATGAAATATGGGAATTTGGTACGATTTGGATTTTTTAGGCCCCGAAATTATAGGTAAGGAGCCCAGGGCCAATAAGGATCATCGGGTGTGACCTGTGCATAATTCCATTTGAAGTATCCACGTACGACTCGTGGAGGTTGGGAAGGCGTGATACTTTGAGCCCTCGGTTGAATAACTGGGGAAGGCATATTGTGGGATCGCTACCCCATATGTATATGTATTTATGGTGGTGAGGGTTTGATTCCCGAACGTTGAGGTGTGGATGATGGATTGATTTGTGAGTATTCGGTTTTATTTGCGTATGTTATGGAAGTAGGATGGAGGATCGTACTCGCCGGGTATTTGTTTATTCTGTTACGTTGATTATGAAATGGGATAGGAGATTTCTTTTCTATTATGATTCAGTTTGTTGTGTCTGTTATAATTTGAATTATTACACATATGAAATCTGAGTGATTCGAAAATGGTTTTGGTTTGCAAAACCCTAGTCCCGGTTCATAATCTTTCTTTTGATATGTGCTCTGCTCTATATTATGTATAGTGTGAGTGTGTTCACCCCCTCACTCAGTCGAGTCGTTAGACTGATCCCTCTCTCTTTCTCCCCCTTTCAGTTGTAGGTGTTGGTTTTGGTTCGAGTTAGGCGGTGTCGAGTTGAGTCTTTTGTTCTGACTGAGTCAGTTGTGTCCTTTGAATTCGGTTAATGTATTTCGTTCATTGCAATCCGTTTGTGTTGTAAATTGTATAATTTATGTTTAGTTAGTGGTCTGTTGTCTTTCTTGTATATTTAATTGCCCTTGCCGGGCTTTCCCTTTACGCTTTAAAAGAGGCCTGTGAGCCCAAGTCTGCATATGATTTGAATGTTTTAATTTTTGTCTGTCCGTGGCCATTGCATATGGGTGTGCGATTGTATGATTTGACAGATTGCTGAATCGGGACAAGTTAGGACAGGTGGCTGGAATAGATGAACCCGTGCTGTTAATTGATATGAACTGTTTTGTTATGTTTGATGCTTGAAAATTTTTGATAGTTCGTATTTATGACGCTTCGGCTTTTCGGATAATCAGGTACGGCGTCACGTGTGAGCTTAATTCAGTAATTATGTGAATTATGTGTTTAGCATGCTACGTGTCAAAATGATTTAATTCTATTAAGTGCGTTTAGAATTTAATTAATTGTTCTTGAGCTCACTTGCTCAATAATTGCCGAATTAGGATACCTAATTTTAATTAGGGTGTTTTAGCCTCGTGGCTACTTGAGCTCGGGAATTCAAATTCGAATTTTGACCCATTCGTTTAATTCGATTCGATGATTCGGATTTTATGAAATTAACCTATTTAATTTCTAAAGCCATTTGATAGCCCTACCATTTTAGAATCCGATCCTTTCGGACCGGAGTTTTTGACCCTACCCATTTACACAATCTAACCTGGCTTTTAATAGCCAATACCCACATTTTCCATCTTCATTCCTAGAGCAATAAGGGGATAAGAAGAGAAAGAAAGAGAAACCCTCCACTTTGGCCCCAAAGCTTTTTGAACTCGAGCTAGCCGACATCTCGACCGATCAACCAACGATCCAAGGTAAGATTTGTACCCTACTCGTTACATGCTTTCTTTTGACGCCCCTTTCGTTAGTTGAAACGTGCCTAGTTGCTATTTGGGGAAGATGATGAATAGTGTATAGGTTCAGGATTTGGGTGTTTGGGCTCGTTTTAAGGGCTATTAATTGTACTTTTGTGATCTATATGTTGTATATGCTTCCCAGAGTGAGTTTCGTGTGTTAGTGCTTTGTGTATGCTTGTAAGAGTGTTTTTGGCCAAGCTTCTCGTCGCCATTGTTGCTGCAGTCTGGGCACAGGGGCTTCCCAAACGGGTGTTAGGGTTATAGTGTAAATCCTAAATGGCCGTTTGGGCTGGTATTTTTGGCGGCAGAAGGTTTTTAAACGGGCGTTCGGAAATTCTGTGTAATTTCCAAAAGGCCGTTTGAGAAGCATCTGTAAGTCCAGAAAGTTTCCAAATGGTCGTTTGCCATTTGTTCTTTGGGGCGAAACAACCATTTGGCTTTATCTTTCTGGGCATTTTGTGAGGCCGGAACGGCCGTTTAGGGCTGCCTGTGTGGTTTTATTTTTTTTGTTCATTTGCTAATTTTGTATACTTTTCGTTTGTTCTTGTATGCATTATATGCATGTTAAATATGGATTTTGCATCACATACCATTCTGTAACATCCCGATTTTTCGGACGTCCAAGATCTTACCATGTGTCCCCCTTTTTGTATGTTTAATTGCCTGATTATGTGATTCTGTGTTTTGCGTGGCCCTATTTTGAACTCCCTAAGAGTTTAGGGGCTTGTTTGCAATTTTCTCTTTTTATGGTTTTTTCTGCCATTTCTCGTTCGGTCGAGGTTTTGGCCTCTTTGACCCCTCCTTTGCGTTCGGGGCATCGATCGAGTTCGTAGACTCTAAGTTTACCCAATTCTGACGTAGATTACCCCTCCGTCCATTCGTTTCACGCACGAGAATTTGGAATAAATATCCCATATCCTCGATGTTCGTGCACAACCCAGTTTCAGCTCTCTCTCACCTCGGTTCTCTCTCTCTCCCGACGAACACACACTATCACACACACTCACGGTGTGAAATTCAAACTCGGCCAATACTCGACAAAATTCGACGATCCAATAGTGTTTTTCGAGCATCTCGACGATACTGACTCAACCGTACTAATTTCGTGGCACGAAAACCAGCGGTGGCGGCCCAGCAGAGGCGCGACGGCGGCTATTTTCCGCCACCCATCGCCGGCGACAGTCCGGCGACTCCCGCCGGACACCAACCACCTACCCCCACCTTTTCCGACCTCTTGAGCACGTTTCCAGCCTCAGTTTATCTCAAACACGGGTGTGATGGTAGTTCCGGGAGCTGCAGAAATGGCGTGAAAATGGGGCTCTCTTTCGCCGGGGATTTGGACATTTTCCGGTGAGCTTCTTCCAGCACGCGCCCCAAGGACAACAACCAGACTTCCCGCCGTCTCTTCCCACGCTGGCAGCGCGGTCAGCGTGGCCACGGTTACACGAAGGTTGGTGTTTCCTACACTCTTTCGACCCCCTGGTTGCATTTCCGGCATCGATTTGACCCGATTCTCTACGTAGGTGATGATTCCGACTTGTGGCAGCCGCAGTTTGCAATGTGGGTCGGCTCCGGTAACTTTTTTCGGCAACGAGCATAAGCGTTTCGAAGAGCTCGTCATGGGTGAGTCATAGCCTTTTACGGATTCGATTTTCGTTAACCGGATTGAAAGTAATTGAAGAATGAAG
>JBBMKE010436797.1:0-10060 GCA_037834125.1 Lippia alba
GGGTTGCCATTACCGCATGAAGAGCGTTCTTGGGCGGCTAGAACGTGTCAAGAAAGACCCCTTAATGTAAGTTCTTGACCCCTACGAATCTGGGAATAGGTATTGCGAGATTCGATCTTGCTTCGTTGGGAAATTTTTTTTTAAATTTCCGCTGCGTTTCTGTTTCGTTTTCCCAACAGTTGGTAATAGTGGCAAACTGGGCTTCGGCAAGGTGGACACCGCAGCCATATTTGCACCAGAGGGCCGCGTATGAGAGACTGGGTGACTGAATTGTCATGAACTTGAGCTAACCACCCAAGCTCTATGCTTCGCTTCGAGTTCTCGGGCCAACGCAAATGATGCGGATAGTGAATTCGGTTTCGGCAACAAAATCTCATGCTGGAGGTGAGGTTTGAGACCCGCGTGAAAGAGTGACTGAAGGTTCACCTCCGACGCCTCTCCAACATTAACCAATATTTTTTCAAACTTCGTTTGATAATCGATAACGGACCCCGTTTGCTGTACCTTGGCCAGTAGACCGAAATAGTCCACGTAATTTAACGGATCAAATCTCAACTTGAACTTCTCGACAAAATCAGGCTAGGATTCGATTAAATGACTCCGCTGCCGCCATCTGAACCAGTCTAAGGCAGGACCTTCCAACATCAATCCGACCGCGGCTAGCCGTGAGTCCTCGGGCACTCCGTAAAACATGAAAAACTCTTGTGCCTGGAACAACCATCCGAGGGGATCAGAGCCGTCGCTCTTGGGCATATCCAGCCGCAATTTAGAGGCCCCGTTGAACGCGAACTGATGCGCAGGCTCCTCGCGACGTTGTACGATCGCATTAGGGTTCTGGGCTGTCGTGCGTTCTTCCAGAACTAGGTGTGTCGCCAATTGCAATTGAAGTTGTTGCACAGTTTGGTTCAAGGACTTAATCGCATTCAACTGTGCTTCACTTTGTTTCTGAAACTCCTTAAAATTTGCATCCGTCTGACCCTGGAATTCGGTGAAAGATGCCGCCGTCACGTGATCCGACATTGCTCTCAATGAAAGCACCAATTGATACGAATATCGAACAAGGGAGACGATTAGAGCGGTCTCGAGCTCGTGATATAGTTCCGGTAAGACCCACCGGTGGGGAGAAATTTAGGGTTGGGAGAGAACACAGAGCTTAGGGTTACGAAAAAGAAATTCTCATTACTTGTCTCACCAAACGAGAGTTCGACAATACTTAAACTACGCCCGTAAACCAGGGACTACTCCGCAAATAAAATTAAACCAAGTATCAAAGCAATAATCAACGCTAAATAAATTATAGAGTCAATAACTGAAATAACTAAAATAACTAATCCTATGCACTTTAGGATTTCTGCATGGAATAGTCAGTCTGCCAACGCGGCTTGCTCCGCACCCGCGCACTGCGTCGCACACTTAACTCTGGCGCCAACTCTGCCGTCTCATGCACAGCATGCTCATCAATCCCCTTGCCAATCTCAGCAGCCCTGTTCACAACTCCATTCGCATCACTCACATTTTCCACAACCACATCTCGCGCCCTAACACTCCCACCTCCTTTAAAAACAACCTTGTCCTCAAGGTTCAAGGATGGAAACAAACGCCGAATGCGAACAGCCGGTTCCCACGTCGCATCGTCCAACGACCCATCGGACCACTCGACCAGCCATTGCTCCTGTAATTTCCCCTGGCGAATCACATTTCTCACCTCATGCACAGCAATCGGATGCGATGGAACCCGTATACTCAGCAAATCATCAGGTAAGTCGCCACTTTTATCAGCATTTCCAGATCCTTTAAACCGGCGTAAAAGTGACACATGAAAGACCGGATGAATCCTCGACGAATCCGGTAACTTCAAACGGTACGCCACCGGCCCCAAACGTTCCAACACCTCAAAAGGCCCAAAGAAACGTTGTGCTAACTTCTGCGAGCGCCTCCGCGCCACGGAGTGTTGTCGGTAAGGCTGCAGCTTGAGCAACACAAAGTCCCCAACACTGAACTCCACCTCACGCCTACCCGAGTCTGCCACCGATTTCATGCGCAGCCGTGCTAACTCCAAATTCCGCTTCAAGGTGCGCAACAACTCCTCACGTTCAACCAGTAACTCATCCACGGCTGGAACCTTACTTTCCCCCTTCCGATATGGCAACAGAGCTGGCGGCAAGCGTCCATATAACGCCTGAAATGGGGACATCCCGATGCTGGAATTATGACTCGTATTGAGAGAGTATTCCGCCCATGGAAGCATCACAGTCCAACGCTGTGGTTTCTCATGACAAAAAGCTCGTAAATATTGCTCAAGAACCCGATTCATCACCTCGGTTTGACCATCCGTCTGAGGATGAAAAGCCGAACTCAACTTCAACGACGTACCACTCAACGAATGAAGTGCCTTCCAGAAGTTGCTCGTAAAAACCCGATCCCGGTCTGATATAATTGACAATGGAATTCCATGCAACTTCACTACAATTTCCGTGAACAAATGGGCCACACGGTGCCCATCAAAATCACTAGGCAATGCACCAAAATGTGCATATTTGGACAATCGGTCTACTACGACCATAATCACTGTCAAACCTCGCGACGAAGGTAGGCCCGTGATGAAGTCCATACTCACGTCCTCCCACACACGTTTGGGAATAGGCAAAGGTTGTAGAAGTCCCGCCGGAGGTTGTGTGGAGAACTTGGTAGTTTGGCAAGTTATGCATTTTGCTATATAATCCCGTACATCCCGTCGCATCGATGGCCAATAAAACGTGGCAGCCAAGCGAAGGAAAGTACGATGAATTCCCGCGTGTCCACCCACTGCGGAATCATGGTACTCCTTCAACAGCAACTCCCGGATTGGAGAGTCTTTACCGATACAAAGGCGATGTCCATAGTAAAGTATCCCATCCTCCACCGAAAAGGGGGCTGCCAATACTCCACGATCATGATCTTCATGCAACTTCTTCAAATCATCTTGATTTAAGTTCTCAGTCCGAATAACGCCTATCAACTCAGCCAACGGTTGGGACACTAAAGCCATCAAAGTCCCCTCGGCAGCCTCGGTTTCTCGCCGTGATAGCGCATCAGCGACGACATTGGACGACCCCGGTTTGTACTCAATCCGAAAACGGAATCCCAGCAACTTTCGCACATAAAACTGTTGATCCGGTGTCTGTATCACCTGCAGCAACAATTCCTTCAAACTGCGCTGATCCGTGCGAATCAAAAACTCCCTTCCCAAGAGATACTGCCTCCACTTTTGAACGGCTTCCACAATAGCGTATAGTTCTTTATGATAAGTTGAGGCCGCCAATCGACGAGGCCCGAACTTCTTACTAAAAAATGCAATCGGCTGATCTTGTTGTAACAGAACCGCCCCTACGCCCACCCCGGAGGCGTCCGTCTCGACAACAAATTGTTTCTCAAAATCGGGCAGCCTCAGCACCGGTGCTGAGCACATAGCCTGCTTCAAATTCTCAAAGGCCGTGGCTGCCAATTCGTTCCACGTGAAATTATCCTTCCTTAAAAGATCTGTTAGTGGGGCAGCTACATGAGAGTACTTACTAATGAAGCGTCGGTAATACCCGGTGAGTCCCAGAAATCCCCGCAATTGTTTCAGCGTCGTCGGCGTGGGCCATTTAGCCATGGCTGCCACCTTACCCTCATCCACCTTTAGACACCCGCCAGAAATGATATGCCCTAGGTAGTCAATAGAGCTCTGTGCAAACGAACACTTAGATAACTTCACGAAGAACTCGTTCGCCTTCAACACCGATAAAACCACCCTCAAGTGTGACACATGCTCAGATAGCGATGGACTATAGACTAGGATGTCATAAAAAAAAAACAATAACAAACTTACGCAGATACGCCGCGAACAGTCGATTCATACATGCCTGGAAGGTGGAAGGGGCGTTGGTGAGTCCGAACGGCATCACCATGAATTCGTAGTGGCCTTCATGTGTCCGAAATGCTGTTTTATATATGTCCCGATCATTCATTCTAATCTGATGGTATCCCGATCGTAAATCAAGCTTCGTGAAATATCTCGCCAACCCCAGCTCATCAAAAAGTTCATCAGCGGTCGGAATAGGGAAGTGATCCGGCACCGTGACCGCATTTAGGGCGCGGTAATCGACACAAAAACGGTAAGAATGATCCTTCTTCTTTACCAAAAGAACCGGCGACGAAAATGGGCTCCGGCTCGGTCTAATAAGCCCCTGTTCCAGCATCTCTTGAACCAACCTCTCCATCTCTGTTTTCTGAAAGTGTGGATACCGGTAAGGCCTAACATTCACCGGCGAAGTGCCGGGCAACAAACGGATTCGATGGTCACTCCACCAGGCCGGAGGTAGGGATGTAGGCACCTCAAACACCCGACTATAAGCACGTAAAACCTCCAAAACAGACACAGGTAGGTCTTTAGGCCATGTAACCACATCGGGGGGCTCCTCGGACGGGTCTACCACAATCACATAATATTCAGCTATATGTTCCGCTGCTCCCATCATGCAAAGTGAGTGTAACGTTACTTCTTTAGGCAATTCGATATTCCCTTTTAGTTCCGCGAGTTGGTTATTCCACCAAAATTCCATAGTCAACTGCACATAATCATGCCCAACTTTTCCAAGTTGCCGTAACCATTGCACACCCAAAACGACTTGTGATCCATGAACGGGCAACACAAACACATCAACCGGAAACCTGTGCCCCTGTAACAGTAACGGAACGCTCAAACATTGCTGCTTACAGATCAACGACGCACCATTTCCAACATAGACCCGAAAAGGAGGTACCGCCACCACCGGTAAACTCAATTTCTCCACCACCGAAGGGTGAATGAAATTGTGAGTGCTGCCATTATCGATTAACACCGTTACCACGATAGCCTGAATCATACCATTCAACCTTAACGAGCGGGGAGTTTGGCCTGCCGCCATGCTATTCAACGTAGATACGTCCGCCGTCGGTGCCACATTTTCAGCCTCTCGCAAGGCTTCGTCTTCCTCCTCGTCCTCGTCATCTCCCATTAGCAACAAATACCGACCACAACGATGGCCTCGTTCCCACTTGGCATCACAGTTATAGCATAATCCCTGGGCTTCCCTAGCCTTATGTTCGGTCCGAGTAAGAAGACGCACTGGTGGTGCAGATGACCCCGCGGAAGTCCCTGAGGTTTTCGGAAGGGGAGTTGGTAATAGTGGCAAACTGGGCTTCGGCAAGGTGGACACCGCAGCCATATTTGCACCAAAGGGCCGCGTATGAGAGACTGGGTGACTGACTTGTCGTGAACTTGAGCTAACCACCCAAGCTCTATGCTTCGCTTCGAGTTCTCAGGCCAACGCAAACGATGCGGATAGTGAATTAGGTTTTGCCAACAAAATCTCATGCTGGAGGTGCGGTTTGAGACCCGCGTGAAAGAGTGATTGAAGGTTCGCCTCCGACACCTCCCCAACATTAACCAATATTTTTTCAAACTCCGTTTGATATTCGATAACGGTCCCCGTTTGCTGTACCTTGGCCAGTAGACCGAAATAGTCCACGTAATTTAATGGATCAAATCTCAACTTGAACTTCTCGACAAAGTCAGGCCAGGATTTGATTAAATGACTCCGCTGCCGCCATCTGAACCAGTCTAAGGCAGGTCCTTCCAACATCAATCCGACTGTGGCTAGCCGTGAGTCCTCGGGCACCCCGTAAAACACGAAAAACTCCTGTGCCTGGAACAACCATCCTAGGGGATCAGAGCCGTCGCTCTTGGGCATATCCAGCCGCAATTTAGAGGCCTCGTTGAACGCAAACTGATGCGCAGGCTCCTCGCGATGTTCTACAATCGCCTTAGGGTTCTGGGCTGTCGTGCGTTCTCCCAGAACTGGGTGTGTCGCCAATTGCAGTTGAAGTTGTTGCACAGTTTGGTTCAAGGATTTAATCGCATTCAACTGTGCTTCACTTTGTTTCTGGAACTCCTTAAAATTTGCATCCGTCTGACCCTGGAATTCGGTGAACGATGCCGTCGTCACGTGATCCGACATAACTCTCAACGAAAGCACCAATTGATACGAATATCGAACAAGGGAGACGATTAGAGCTGTCTCGAGCTCGTGATATAGTTCCGGTAAAACCCACCGGCGGGGAGAAATTTAGGGTTGGGAGAGAACACAGAGTTTAGGGTTACGAAAAAGAAATTCTCATTACTTGCCTCACCAAACGAGAGTTCGACGACTTAAACTACGCCCGTAAACCAGGGACTACTTCGCAAATAAAATTAAACCAAGTATCAAAGCAATAATCAACGCAAATAAATAATAGAGTCAATAACTGAAATAACTAAAATAACTAATCCTATGCACTTTAGGATTTCTGCATGGAATAGTCAGTCTGCCAACGCGGCTTGCTCCGCACCCGCGCACTGCGTCGCACACTTAACTCTGGCGCCAACTCTGCCGTCTCATGCACAGCATGCTCATCAATCCCCTTGCCAATCTCAGCAGCCCTGTTCACAACTCCATTCGCATCACTCACATTTTCCACAACCACATCTCGCGCCCTAACACTCCCACCTCCTTTAAAAACAACCTTGTCCTCAAGGTTCAAGGATGGAAACAAACGCCGAATGCGAACAGCCGGTTCCCACGTCGCATCGTCCAACGACCCATCGGACCACTCGACCAGCCATTGCTCCTGTAATTTCCCCTGGCGAATCACATTTCTCACCTCATGCACAGCAATCGGATGCGATGGAACCCGTATACTCAGCAAATCATCAGGTAAGTCGCCACTTTTATCAGCATTTCCAGATCCTTTAAACCGGCGTAAAAGTGACACATGAAAGACCGGATGAATCCTCGACGAATCCGGTAACTTCAAACGGTACGCCACCGGCCCCAAACGTTCCAACACCTCAAAAGGCCCAAAGAAACGTTGTGCTAACTTCTGCGAGCGCCTCCGCGCCACGGAGTGTTGTCGGTAAGGCTGCAGCTTGAGCAACACAAAGTCCCCAACACTGAACTCCACCTCACGCCTACCCGAGTCTGCCACCGATTTCATGCGCAGCCGTGCTAACTCCAAATTCCGCTTCAAGGTGCGCAACAACTCCTCACGTTCAACCAGTAACTCATCCACGGCTGGAACCTTACTTTCCCCCTTCCGATATGGCAACAGAGCTGGCGGCAAGCGTCCATATAACGCCTGAAATGGGGACATCCCGATGCTGGAATTATGACTCGTATTGAGAGAGTATTCCGCCCATGGAAGCATCACAGTCCAACGCTGTGGTTTCTCATGACAAAAAGCTCGTAAATATTGCTCAAGAACCCGATTCATCACCTCGGTTTGACCATCCGTCTGAGGATGAAAAGCCGAACTCAACTTCAACGACGTACCACTCAACGAATGAAGTGCCTTCCAGAAGTTGCTCGTAAAAACCCGATCCCGGTCTGATATAATTGACAATGGAATTCCATGCAACTTCACTACAATTTCCGTGAACAAATGGGCCACACGGTGCCCATCAAAATCACTAGGCAATGCACCAAAATGTGCATATTTGGACAATCGGTCTACTACGACCATAATCACTGTCAAACCTCGCGACGAAGGTAGGCCCGTGATGAAGTCCATACTCACGTCCTCCCACACACGTTTGGGAATAGGCAAAGGTTGTAGAAGTCCCGCCGGAGGTTGTGTGGAGAACTTGGTAGTTTGGCAAGTTATGCATTTTGCTATATAATCCCGTACATCCCGTCGCATCGATGGCCAATAAAACGTGGCAGCCAAGCGAAGGAAAGTACGATGAATTCCCGCGTGTCCACCCACTGCGGAATCATGGTACTCCTTCAACAGCAACTCCCGGATTGGAGAGTCTTTACCGATACAAAGGCGATGTCCATAGTAAAGTATCCCATCCTCCACCGAAAAGGGGGCTGCCAATACTCCACGATCATGATCTTCATGCAACTTCTTCAAATCATCTTGATTTAAGTTCTCAGTCCGAATAACGCCTATCAACTCAGCCAACGGTTGGGACACTAAAGCCATCAAAGTCCCCTCGGCAGCCTCGGTTTCTCGCCGTGATAGCGCATCAGCGACGACATTGGACGACCCCGGTTTGTACTCAATCCGAAAACGGAATCCCAGCAACTTTCGCACATAAAACTGTTGATCCGGTGTCTGTATCACCTGCAGCAACAATTCCTTCAAACTGCGCTGATCCGTGCGAATCAAAAACTCCCTTCCCAAGAGATACTGCCTCCACTTTTGAACGGCTTCCACAATAGCGTATAGTTCTTTATGATAAGTTGAGGCCGCCAATCGACGAGGCCCGAACTTCTTACTAAAAAATGCAATCGGCTGATCTTGTTGTAACAGAACCGCCCCTACGCCCACCCCGGAGGCGTCCGTCTCGACAACAAATTGTTTCTCAAAATCGGGCAGCCTCAGCACCGGTGCTGAGCACATAGCCTGCTTCAAATTCTCAAAGGCCGTGGCTGCCAATTCGTTCCACGTGAAATTATCCTTCCTTAAAAGATCTGTTAGTGGGGCAGCTACATGAGAGTACTTACTAATGAAGCGTCGGTAATACCCGGTGAGTCCCAGAAATCCCCGCAATTGTTTCAGCGTCGTCGGCGTGGGCCATTTAGCCATGGCTGCCACCTTACCCTCATCCACCTTTAGACACCCGCCAGAAATGATATGCCCTAGGTAGTCAATAGAGCTCTGTGCAAACGAACACTTAGATAACTTCACGAAGAACTCGTTCGCCTTCAACACCGATAAAACCACCCTCAAGTGTGACACATGCTCAGATAGCGATGGACTATAGACTAGGATGTCATAAAAAAAAAACAATAACAAACTTACGCAGATACGCCGCGAACAGTCGATTCATACATGCCTGGAAGGTGGAAGGGGCGTTGGTGAGTCCGAACGGCATCACCATGAATTCGTAGTGGCCTTCATGTGTCCGAAATGCTGTTTTATATATGTCCCGATCATTCATTCTAATCTGATGGTATCCCGATCGTAAATCAAGCTTCGTGAAATATCTCGCCAACCCCAGCTCATCAAAAAGTTCATCAGCGGTCGGAATAGGGAAGTGATCCGGCACCGTGACCGCATTTAGGGCGCGGTAATCGACACAAAAACGGTAAGAATGATCCTTCTTCTTTACCAAAAGAACCGGCGACGAAAATGGGCTCCGGCTCGGTCTAATAAGCCCCTGTTCCAGCATCTCTTGAACCAACCTCTCCATCTCTGTTTTCTGAAAGTGTGGATACCGGTAAGGCCTAACATTCACCGGCGAAGTGCCGGGCAACAAACGGATTCGATGGTCACTCCACCAGGCCGGAGGTAGGGATGTAGGCACCTCAAACACCCGACTATAAGCACGTAAAACCTCCAAAACAGACACAGGTAGGTCTTTAGGCCATGTAACCACATCGGGGGGCTCCTCGGACGGGTCTACCACAATCACATAATATTCAGCTATATGTTCCGCTGCTCCCATCATGCAAAGTGAGTGTAACGTTACTTCTTTAGGCAATTCGATATTCCCTTTTAGTTCCGCGAGTTGGTTATTCCACCAAAATTCCATAGTCAACTGCACATAATCATGCCCAACTTTTCCAAGTTGCCGTAACCATTGCACACCCAAAACGACTTGTGATCCATGAACGGGCAACACAAACACATCAACCGGAAACCTGTGCCCCTGTAACAGTAACGGAACGCTCAAACATTGCTGCTTACAGATCAACGACGCACCATTTCCAACATAGACCCGAAAAGGAGGTACCGCCACCACCGGTAAACTCAATTTCTCCACCACCGAAGGGTGAATGAAATTGTGAGTGCTGCCATTATCGATTAACACCGTTACCACGATAGCCTGAATCATACCATTCAACCTTAACGAGCGGGGAGTTTGGCCTGCCGCCATGCTATTCAACGTAGATACGTCCGCCGTCGGTGCCACATTTTCAGCCTCTCGCAAGGCTTCGTCTTCCTCCTCGTCCTCGTCATCTCCCATTAGCAACAAATACCGACCACAACGATGGCCTCGTTCCCACTTGGC
>JBBMKE010436808.1:0-10060 GCA_037834125.1 Lippia alba
TTTATAGGTTAAGGGCAAGGTCAATTAGGTAAAATTAACCTGGTGGTCCAGAAATAGCGTCGCCCTAGACACGTGTCAAAACGTGAGGGCGCAACAGTAACAGGTATGTGTCCTTATCACCTTTTGGCCGTCATGCCTGGTTACTGTGTCAGAGGTTGTTAGGCGACCGATCCTTCGAGCATGAAGGTAAGGTCTCTAACGCGACACGAGCACTGGGACGCTCGAGGTAGGGCCCCTTGGTAAGAGACGCGAAGGGTTGTTCCACGAGCGATAAAATCCCGAGGGTTCATCCACGAGGGAAGGATCTTTATAGGGGATTGTCCCCAAAAGATGTTGGCTACGAGGATAGGGCTGGGCGATCCCACGAGCCATGCGTATTCGAGCGTCAAGGTAAGCTTTCCTTGGGACAGTAGCGAAAGTTTCTCGCGATCACGCCACGTGTACGACGGGGATCTGAGCATATTTTGCGTCCGTCAAATATAACAATTCTTTTTTCTTATTTTAAGAAACATATATTAAAAATGTAATATGTATTAGAAAAAAATACAATATAAGCGATCCTTATAATAACCTAAATATATACCAACAAAATAATATGAATTTTATTTTTATAATAAATAGTAAATTATTATATTTCAAAATATTAATTTATATTGAAAGTATGATATCAAAAAATAAAAATAAAAATTTATATAGAATAACATAATTATTGAACATAACTTTAAACAAAAATCTAATTAATAAATTATATATATATATATATATATATATATATATATATATAATATTGTAATAAGTGTTATAAATTTGTTTTTTAAGTTTGATAAAAAAAAAGCATTGATTAAAATTATTTTATTAATGAATAAAATGATTAACAAACCCTCAATATTATACATATTTTTAAAATATATATTAATTAAAAAATAAGATATTACTAAAAATTATTTTAATTTTATTTAAATATTATATTGATAAATAAAAATATATTTAAATAAATATTGGACCGAAAAAGACGCGTGAGTACATTCATACGGGGCTCGTGAATGATACACGTCTTTTTCCGTTAAAAAATTAATGTCCGTTAACTAAATGACTGAAATTGAGAATTTTTAAAAAATAGAGGATGCAATGTGAGAAAAGTGAAAAGTTCAGGGGCAAAACCGAAAAACAATAGAAGACCAAAAATGATTTTCTCAATATAATTATTTGTTATATATAATTTCACAAATATAATATATATGTAAAATAGTATTTTTGCATGAAAAAGGTGAAGAAAAATATAATTCTACTTGTAGTCAAAAAGCGGATATTGCGCTCAATGCTGACAGGGTTTTCTAGGCAATGTTTGAGAAATATAGAATCATTTTAGAGGACTTTTTATATGTGAGGGTACTTTAATTTGCAGTATGTCAGGATACTATATTGCAATTTTCTCCCTAATATTATAAATTCATTTTTATCTAAACCCTTGAAAAGCATTTGTTAAGTTCTCATGATTCTATAGTTTCACAACAAATGGATGTTAGAACAAATAATTGAATTTAGCACCAACTATTCAGCATTTATAAAAGCAAAAGATAGTTGGGAATTTATGTATCATACAATACTTAGTCTTCAAAGGGAGAAACAATGCTCAGTTCGAAAACTGAGTACCAAAGCATCGACTGCAAGCTTGCAGTTTACGCATACAAGTTTGAATCTGGAAACCTTGGACTCGGAACAGCAAAGAGTGGCGTGCTTTTCCTCATAACGATCCCAAATTTCTCAGACAGATCAATATTTTCGCCCTCTGGTAATCGCCAGTCGAACGAGTGAAGGAGTGTGGCCAGCAAAAACATTGCCATTCTCTCAGCCAGAGGGAGGCCAGGGCAGACCCTTCTCCCCGACCCAAATGGAAGGAACTGAAAACTATTACCGAAATAATCAAAATTATCTCCATTAATACTTTCATTCAGAAACCTTTCAGGCTTGAATTCTGAGGGATCTTCCCAAACTTTTGGGTCCCTTTGAATACCCCAAACGTTCAAGAAGATCCTTGAGCCCTTTGGGATTGTGCATCCTCCAACTGTGCAGGATTGGCTCGGACACCTCGGAATAAGCAAGGGGACTGGAGGGTGTAGGCGAAATGATTCCTTGACAACTGCTTCAAGATAGTGTAGCTCGAAAATATGGTGTTCTTCAACAATGTTTCTTGATCCAACAACATCTGTTATTTCATGTTGCACTTTTTCCATCACACTGGGATTGTGCAAGAGCTCGGCTAACACCCACTCGACTATTGTTGCTGTCGTGTCGGTTCCCGCGGTGACAATGTCCTGTTTTTGACATATTTCGCGAAGTCAGAAAAAAAAATATATTCTTCTCTTCTTTTCTTATTTTTCGTCATTAGTTCTCAAAGTTGTAATTCTAATCTCTCTTTATTTATTTATTTTTTTTTTTATATCTCTCCCTTCAATTTGTCGATCAATGCCTCTTTGAAAATTTAACATCTCCCGTCAAGGGATAGAATAAACGAGCTGATGAGCCCGCTGGTGCCCCCCAAATTATTTTGGTTTACGCGAAGTTTTTATTATTTTTCCCAGGACAATGTGTTTTTTTATATTTAACAACACTATTATCTAACCGTTTAAAATTTTAATTAAATGATTATTTAATATAAGAGCCTAAATTGAAGCCCTGAGTCCTCACCATCAAATGCATAGTCGGAAAAAAAAAAAGAAAAGAAAAGGACCCACAAGATTAAAAAAAGTAACATGCAAGTGGATATGTTAGAAATTTTAGATATTTAATAATATATTCCTACTAACAACTTAAATTTTAAAAAATTTAAATATTAGTAATATTTCTGTCTAGCAACTTAAAATTTTGAATTAAAAAACTTAAAATATAGTAGACTTCCTTTCTTAATTGACGACTTTTTTCATGTTTTAGCTATCCTTCTATTTTTAAGGTCTTTGTCCATACTTCAATCTTATTTACTATTGTGACTTGTTACTCACCGTTATCTATTTCGGCTTAAAATCTCCTATTTAATATTCGTGTCTCATCTCATTTTTCAGTCGCATGTATGTGACACGAAAATAAATAAGTAGTACAGATTAGAATTTTTTTTTTAATTTTTTCCATATTATAATAATTTATCATTCCTAATTTGAACCGTCTAATTTATACACGTGGAAACGTATATGTGAATAAAATATAAATATAAAATAAAATGATCCTAATTCATATTTCCATTATAGCAAAGACTTGTTTATTGGGGTCAGGCCAAGAAAATAATTAAAATGGACTTTGTTTATTATGCACATAAAGTAAACCATCAAACGATTAATTTTGCAGTTGAATTAAGTATTTCGCATTTTAATATCTAAGAGTAGAATTATCAGTTCCAACTATAATAATTTAATTAAGTATTTCCTATTTTAATATTTAAAAATACAATAATTGATAGGAAGAATCTAATACTGTTCATTGTGGACCAACCCTTTTAGGTTTGGGTTTTAAGTTTTGACCTAAAACAAAACTTCAAGAAGAATTTAATTACTAGATTTATATTCATTATATAAGAGGGGCAAATAATAGTATGTAATAAAATATATTAGATTGTGATGCCGATGAGTTGTCGAGACTCGAGGGTCAGTGAAAAAACTTGGATAGCCTCAAATTTGGCGCATCACATGCCCCCACCAAACTAGTGGCAGTGTAATTATATATGGTCAACTATTAGATTGTGAATTTGCGTTGATGTTTATGACTTCTTTACCATTAAGGTGTTTGTACTATATTTCATTAGCAACTTCGGTTTTGCTATTTGATATATTCATACGATACAGATTTCATTTCATGATTAAGAGAAATTATAAAAATTTCTTCAACCAAAAATTACGTCACATATAATTTATTATTAGGATTATTTGTATTTCGTCATTATCACTTACTGGCAATATTATTTATATCTATAACTAAAATTACAAGTTTTTTTTTAAATAAAGAAAAGGGCTATTACCAAGGCCCCACCTCAAGTTATATTTCTCAAGAAATATAACTAAAATTACAAGTTGTAAGGCAAATCTTAAATTTTTATGTTTCTCAACAATTCTCAAGAAAATTTTATTAATTAACAATAATATTATGGTAAACCAACAATATTAGGGTATGTTGTGTATAGTTATCACTAGTTAAAAAAAGGGTATATATATATAAGACCCCAAAACGAATATGATTCTAATATAAAAAAATAAAAAATAAGAAAGATAATCAACTTCTCACCAGCTAAATGAAATGGTAAAAAGGACAGAGAACTTACCAACAAAATAGCCTTTATTTGAGGCAGTCCAAATGGCCTTTCACCCACTTGGTGCTTTTCATTCAAGTCCAAAAGAATTTCCAAGAAGTCCTTGCTCTTCCCATCACCACCACTCTTCATCTTCATTCTTTCGGCTATTACAGAATCAAATATGTCTTCCACACGGGGCAAAACATCCTTCATTTCTTTCCCAATTCCCTGAACGTCAAACTTCGCCAAACCCGGGAAAAAATCAGAAACGTTCGGCTTCCCCAACAAATCCACAAGTTTACAAATCTTATCACGAAACTCCGACCCCACTTTATCGTACTTCTCCCCACTAATCGTCCCACCCCATAGCAACCTCAGAACAACATTAAGCTCAGTCACAAAAATTAATTCCCCAATGTCGATACCCTTGCCGATCTTTGAGTATATGTTCCTGATAACCTTTCTCACTTCCTCTCTTCGCAATGCGTAAGATTCCTGAAAATCCGAGTGTAAAACGAGTTTATTATATCAAAAATTTTGTGATATACCTAATAATTAGCACACAAAACTTGTCATTTGAAAATTTTCAAAGAGAATCTCTGATTATAATAAATTAACACTTAATTAGCATTTCAAACCCTACAGCCGAATTTGAGTACTACTTTAATACAATCATAGAATTTTCAATGATAATTTACATAATCACATAATTTTTTTTGACAATTTTCAAATTACAGTATTCTAAGTGCTAATTAGACCTAAGTAGGGGCCGTGAAAAAACTCAGTGCAAAACTAATAAAACTAGAGCACATACTTTTGGTAGATAAGATCTGAATAAATATCAACTCCGAGTTTGCAATTAATAGTCCCTATTAAAAGCTCAATCTAACTCGGTTCGTTCGTTAAAATCAATGAGCTTTCCAGTATTTACAATTAGAAATAAATTAAATTTAGCAATTCACCGGAAAGGCCCAGTAGTCCTGTACCTGGAGGTGTTTGCTACTGAGCATCTCGCGCACGAATAGCTTGCGCATGTCTCGCCAGTACGGCCCGTTGGGGGACCAGGCGATGTCTTCTCCGCCGGTGGCGACTAAAGCAGCAATCGGAGGATCGCGGTTGGCGAAAATGGCGTCTTGATCGCGCACGATTTCCTTTATAAGAGGCGGCGAGCTGATAACAACGCAGAGCTTGCTGCCCAGCCAGAGCTTGTAAACGGGCCCGTATTTGTGGGCGAGGTCTGTGAATTGGATGTGCAAGTTGGGGTTAAGGAAAGGGAGGTAACCGAGAATAGGCAGACCTTTCGGGCCTGGTGGGAGCGGCGGTGCAGCATTCTTTGGGTTCTTGAAAATCCATACATACCAGAAGATGGAAGCCAGTAGGGGGAGTACTGTGAGAGCAGCAAGTCGAAGGTCAATCATTTTGGTTTAGTCTAGATGGAAGCTGCTGGAAGGAAGTTATATATATTGGTGATGTTCTAATAAATGCGTGCGAACTGAATTTTTGAGCAGCGGACCTGAAAAAATGTCAGCTTCAATATATTAAAATAATAATAACAACTTCCCAATTAATTAAAGATATTAGAATTCATGATAACTGATTTTGAGTCTTGACAATTCCTATTTCCTTTTTTTAATTTGATCTCATTATTTTTTTATCAAACTAAAATATTGACGTAGAGAGACGGATTATAATATTCATTACTGAAATGCAGTAATTAAATCTTTCGGAAAATTATAGATAAGTTATAGAATAAATAGTTGAAGAAAAAATATTATTATTTTTTATTTGAAATTAAAATTCGAATTTGTAATATTTTATTAAAATAATATGTATTCAAAATTAGAATTATTTTGTAATATTAATTTCATAGAGTTAGGTTTTGATTAAAATTACCTACTTGATATATGATATTTTTTTATCTCTCTAACATTATATGATATTTTATCTATACAATAAGATACATTATACTAATTTTTTTGCATAAAAATACAATACATTAATTTTTTTCCTAAAGTGTTCGGTACATCATAACAAAAAATATACACTTTTAATTATTTTTATATTTGAACAAAACTTGAATTATATCTAATATATATATAACATTTATTATATATAATAGCTAGTAAATTTTATACGTGCTAATTAATTTATTTTTAATAATATATATTTGTATCTTAAAAAATTAATTTTGCGGAAATTAATTAGAGGTTGGCATTTCGAATAGAAAAAAAAAAAAAAAGAGGTGGGGTGTGTGTGTGTGTGTGAGCTTGGCCCTTGCGTGGAGGGTATGAATTGTATATTTTGGCCGTAGCGTGAAGAGCCAGATTTCCTGTATTAATTATGCTTTTTTAGTTTTTGTTTTATTTATTTATACATATCAAATGAATTGAGATATGGTTCACATCACATAAAATAATATATTTAATTCTTTTTGATATCATAATTATTTTCTTTTTCTTTTCATTGTTTACTATAAACGATGTATATATATATATATCAAACATAAGAATCGTGTATATATATATATATGAAACATGAGAGAAAATTATTGATAGATGATCAACATTAAAAGATAGAATCTTTTAATTATTTTTTGTAACACACTTATTTTTATTTTTAATTTACAATCATTTGTTAATACACATGATCTATATACATAAGTGCTTATCTTTTTAATTATTTTTTATATCACTTATTCTATTTTTAATTAGAGCAAATATCTTGTTTAGTCCCTAAAATTTTGAGTTTGTACTTAGTTCATGAAGTTTTAAATGTAACAGGTAAGTCTCTAATGTTTCTAATTTGTCACAAGTTAGTTCCCCAATTTTGAGTTTGTACTGTAGTTCCTGAAGTTTTAAATGTAATAGATAAATCTCAAATATTACTAATTTGTCACAAGTTAGTTCTCTAGTAACTTTTTCTGTAAGCATATGACCGAAAAAGATTTCATGTGCACCAAATATGCTATTAATAAAAGTGTTCTTCTCTTGTACCCTTAATGTGATATCATTCAAGACTAATTATACAATTTTTTTCACTAAAATTGTTGTAAAAAGACTAACTTAAAATAGATTAGTAACTTTAAGAACCTATTTATTACTTTTGAAATTTCGGGAAATAAAGTGATACAAATTTTAAATTTCAAAAACTAAACATGACATTTACTCTTTTAATTTTCAATCATTTATTAATACACATGATCTATATACACAATTGAGAAAAATGAAAAACAAAAATAAGACAAAAGATGAAAGACAAAAATAAAAGAATATATTCAGATAGATAAGTTAATGCATTATATACATTTATATATGGCCATGCTGAAATGCTTGACAGTTAGGGTATCAAGATCTCGTGGGCTTTAAGCAAGCCGTTGTTGACATAATGAGAACCTCAAGATTAATGATAGTGATATCTTTTCATCACATTGGGAAAATAACAGTTTGGTTTCATATGTTAGCTGGGCCTTTGTATAGCTATTTTAAGTTAGTTCTTTTTTTTTTTTGTGAGTTTTTATAGTGTCCTAATTTTTAGTTATTCGATTAATTTTTATTAGTATTTAACTATTTATGCCGTCAAAGTATCAAAATCTTATTGTTTTGTTGGTGGTAGATTAATGTATTCGCTATCAAAATATGTGACAGAAAATTTAAATGAACTAAAGTTTCAGAAATTGGAAGATATTAAAATGTTTAAATGCGAGAAATTATTACTTAGCGACTAGAAAAACAAATCAAATATATGAGGATTGAGGACCAAAGTAGCCGAGAGGATTTGGTTGCGTGACATCATGTGGTTACTGTTTTGTGAATATTATTGTCCTAGGGGATCTTATTATCTTTTATGGTTGAAATTGAATGTATCATTGGCAAGTTGCTGCGAATTTTAAAGAAATCGAGTATATGATTTGCAGCGCTAGGAACAGTGGCCCACTATATCTCCCGTACCTAGATACGAACTCATATATAAAATGGAAATACATGCATAAGTATAAATTTAAGCGAAAGGGGATCTACACACATACACTAAGTTAAGTGGGGCTAAAACAAGACAGAGCTCGCAAAAACAATAAACGAAATGCGGAAGCAAGTATACAAGACCCAAATAAAAGCTCGACACAAGCTAACCTAAACATATACATGGCCGACACGGCCCAAAAATACATCAAGTATATCCATAATCTCCAAATATACAAACCACATTCATATACATAGCAAAAGTATACAATAGATGCGAATATGTATGCAAACTTGACCTAAACTAAGAAGTATAACTCGATGATGCACTTCCCCTTCTAGCTCGAGCAAACTTGCAACTAAAGGTGGGAAAAGGAGAGGGGTCAGTCTACAACTTGAGTGGGTGAGGGGGCTAACACACACCCACTCACTATACATATATAGCGCAAAGCACGTAAAAGATAAAGGTTATCAACCCGGGAATAGGTTTTGCATACCAAAATGTTTCTGATACATCCTATTTTCAACACTCCTGGATCACGGCCCATTTACGAATAAACCCAGAGGAAGAAGGACCTAAAATAGATTGGATTTGCCCACAAGTTCGAGTCCATTAAGAAGATCAACTTCTGAAACTAGTAGGAGCATAGGGCGAAGGGATTTCCGCAGAAGAAGTCATAATACGAGGCTTCCTGGAGGAAGGCCTCCCGGACGGACTCCTAGAGAAATCAGTAGACTGATCAAGGTGTATTAAGATACGCCTCATTTCTAGCACACCAGGTCTTGGCCCATTGGCACGCGAGCTTAATGGGGCGAAGGATCAAAGATAATTGGGCCGACCCACAAGAGAAAACCCAATTAGAATGGCCCTAAGCCATAAAATGTCGCCAGGAGCACAGAGCAGAAGGATTCCTATTGAGGAAGATGCAATACGGGGATTCCTGGGCTCCCAAAGAGGAAGGCTCATCCAGCAGAGTCATGAGAAGATAAGAAAATCAACAAAAATGAGAATCCCTTAACCTTGGGCCCCGCGAGCGTATATAAAAACACGTTGTTGCATAATCTTAGCATTTTCTCCCCACGTGCATTTAAATTCAGATATTCTCTCATATAACGGATAGTGGAGAAAAGATACTCCCAACTACCCCCTTTTTCTCTCCCACTTACTAACTTCCCTAAAGCAAGGAAACCCTAGCTAAGGAGAAAATCTTAGAAACCCTTTAAATAGATAAACTACGACGTATTCAAACAAGATATCTCAGATTAATGAAAACATATAGAAAGTCTCTCTTCTCTATCTCTCTCTTGTTAGAAAGGTGCCCTAGAAAGCCAATTAGTCATAATCTGTTTTGGGACTTTCCTTGTATCACAGACAATCTTTAAATAATATACGATTGATTATTATCATAGACAAACACTTCTTTATATGCCAATAGGTGTTTTGTGTGTTTCTATTACGTGAACATGTATAAGAATTCCCCTAATCTATAAGACTTATAGGACTCAACTGTTGGAAACAGTAAAAGGTAAATGCATCGGAAATTAAAATTTTTTCCAACAAGAAGGACTGGGACTCTCGATTATCGTACTGAGTTCGTAGTTTCAAGAAACTCATGTTGTTTGAAGCTTTCTTGTGACGCTAGTACCGCTTACTAGAACGCCCTTCACGTGGAATTTTCCCTCGAACGGTCTCGATTAGATCTCCAAAAACAGCGATCCTCTAACGGTATCCACACCAGTCGCAGAACACGATCAAACTAGGGAGAATGCTAGTTCTGTGGCTTGTGTTTTGGCTAGGGAAGCTGTAATTTGAAAACCTTTCTTTTGT
>JBBMKE010436825.1:0-21060 GCA_037834125.1 Lippia alba
GGGAAGAAAACTAACTTCAACACGTTGGGTATGACGTCCCTTCATCGGAGCCATTTCCATTTTCAAATGTGTTAACTGCTTCAACTACGTGTGTCGTAGAGGAGTGGGTAAGAATTCGCCCATGATTTTAGGGTGTCAAGAGTTGGACTTCTGAAACTGCTACTTCTCGAATGAAGGGCGATTATGTATCGTCGCCGTCGCCGGTGATCGGAGATGATCGAGAATCAGGCCTCTTTACACTGAAGTGGGAAGTTGAAGCAAGAGTGGTTTGTGTGGAAAATTTTCAATTTCACCAAGTATATTTAGGTAATTTCACCCGTTTTAGGGGGTTTCAAAAAAGTTGAGGTAAATTGGGGATGTAAAATAGTGTTTTTCTGAATTGGGGGGGTTTTGAAAATGTTATAAACTATTCTAAGGACTATTAATTAATTTGACGTTAAATTAAATTATATAAAAAGCACATAATTATATTATTAAATAATTAAATGCGCATTTAACACTCTCGTTAACGCGTACCTGTAGAGCCGAAAAATCGGGATGTTACAACCGCCCCTCCTTCAAAAGGACCTGTCCTCAGGTCCGAAGCGAAAGTTCGAACGACTCCGCACGAACCCAATTTCACATTTCCGCTGCGCCACTCTGATCCAAGAAGGTCATAACCGCTTCGGGATATTACTCTATCAATTGAAGAATGAGAAAGACTTCCCATATCTCGGATAACTAGGCAGCAGAAGCTGAATACGAGGGAATCCCCTTATAAGAGACACTTCAAAAGAAGTCTCAACCTCTCATTTCACTCTTGGGGTCTTCTCTTCAAAACACCGATTCTCGAAGCTTCGTCGAACAATCTTGTTTAGAGGAAATAGATCAACTCGTTAAAACAATCAATCACTTATTTCCTCAATGAAATCTCCTTGACAATAGAAAATCGGACACAAAGTCCTTGATCATTTGCTCCCACTTCAAAATAGAATTTAGAGTAGTTGGAGAATTATACCGGTAGTGTTCTCGATCTTCACCCGATGACGTATTAGACATTTTTACACAAAGTTCACAATATCCTTTCTTACATCCTTCATCTTACCGGTTCTTCAAGATCTTGCTAAAACCCGAACTAAGAGTAGGATAATTCTCGTAACTTGTACTTCTTGAGATATAGGCTCCAATTCTCCATTAGCCACGCACATCCAAAGTCTTCCTTAATACCTCGGAATAATGGAGAAATTTTGAGTACCTTCGAGTGACAAAGCCTGTGCCGAAGGGAACTTTCTTCAAAAGCCTCTTCCCACTCAAACCGTACCTCTTCTTGTCGTTTGTGTCAATAGGTTAGCAACTCTTGGAGAAGATTCGCCTAATAAATCTCGACGACACAAAGACTTCTACTCTGAGGTAATTCTCAGTTTTTTTCTTGCTTGAACACCCACTTCACCAAGGATATCAACGGGTTAGTCTTCAATCTAAATCCCGAAAGATATCGTTGAGTCCAAAGAGGACCTCCTAAGAGCACCCACAAACTCAAACGACGTCGAAGCACAACCCACGCCAAAGGTAACCCCGTACTTCACAAGGCGCCTTCAAGCGAAACCTTTAGACAACTCGGCCCTCACAACTCACAAACCACTTGAACACTCAACATTACCAAACTCTCCAAGGAGAGCTCTCAAAAGGAAACAACAAGCAACCCAATAACGAGGAGAAGCAAAGAGAGAGAGAGAGAGAGAAATCAAATGGGTTTTCCCGAGTTTAAAGATGCATGAATGAGATGCCAAGAATGCAATTACCTCAATTCTCGGGTGCATTTCAGTTTCCAACTTGAAGTCTTTGATTTCTTTTCCTTTATTTGTTAGTTCTCGAACGGTCACACTCCGAAAACTTGTGCTCTGGAGACCCGCAAGCAAAGCATCTCTTTAACTGGATCCAACACCCATCGTACGTGTGATTAGTTCCACCACAATGAGCACACGGTGGGAATTCTCTCTTGGCCCAAGGGGTCTTTCGGGCCTTAAACTTCTTCTTATTGTTCTACTTCTTGATCGATGCACCTTGCTGAGCCAGTTTCTCTTCAACTTGTATACTTGAACATGATCCTAGTTCGAATGGTTGTTCCGGAGTACCTTCTTCATGCTCTTTCCTTTCATGCTCTTTCCTTGCCATCCACCAATTATCGACTCTTAGAGTTTTCTCAACGGCCTTGTCCCATGTGCTTGTGTCTCTCACCACTAAAGCCTCATTAAGTTGGCTTCGAAGGCCTTCCATAAAGTACTTTGCATTCAAAGCATCACCGTTCATAATGTGGGGAACATAAACACCCAACCTCTCAAACTCCTCCAAGTACTCCATGACCGTCTTGTCTCCTTATTTGACAGCAAAAAATTCTTCAAGTCTTCGTTGTTGCAAAATCGTCGGTATATATCTCTTCCAATATTCTCAGACAAATACATCCCATGTCAACGCTTCTCTCACCACCTCTAATTGATGAGCAACTCTTGACCACCATAGATTCGCTCGTCCTTGTAAAAGTAGGGTAACAAGGCAAACTTTGTTGTGAGATTCACACGGCCACACCCTAAATATGTCTTCTATCCCCGAGAGCTATTATTCAGCTTCGATATCATTATCCCCGAGAGCTATTCTTCAGCTTCGATATCATTACCTCCTCGGAATTGTGAAGGACTGAAAGTCCCAAACTTTCGGTACAAGGTTGTTATCGGATCCATAGTTTGTAGTTGGTGTGAGTGATCCATGATTTGGATGGAATGATCGATATGAAAGTTGTCCAAGATCTTTGTTAATACTGTGAAATCCTGAAAATTCACAAACTATAATACCAATATATGTGCATGTCTATTAGTAATTGCATGCTCATGCGCATATAATCACGAATAATTCATAAGATTCAAAAAAATATGAGAGTGAATGCAAACAAAACACATAATCTTAAGCCGAATGACCTAGAAAGACTCAACACGACTCAAGAGCTCCGATTTTGCAACCTAGAGCTCTGATACCACTTAAGAATGTAGCACCCCGGAGCGCAAGACACCATATCCCCAACACCAAAGCTTTCGTGTAATGAAATGAACTCCGCACACGCACCAAGTCTCGGCGAACGGATGACAAACAAAAACTCTCCTAGGCTAGGTGGTCTAGACCCTGTACAGAGTGCACAACAAAGCATAAAATAATGCGGAAGCATTAGGATCATCAAACACACATGCAGTGGCCACGGGCCGGCATAATTTAAACACACGTTCACATGCAAATTTGGGTGCCTCAGGCCTCTTTTAAGTACGAATACAAGTCCGGCAAGGGCAAACTTAAATCATACATACATGCTTACAAATTGAATCATAATCTTATACAATTTCGGAATTACAAACTTAAATACAATGCAAAATGCAAAAGACTCCACCTACAAGACTCAAACAAAAGACCCAAACAAACTCGAAACAAAATCGCCGCTAGCCAAACCAAAGACATGTACCTGCAAACTCAAATAACAAAAGGGCGGAAAAACAAACAACGAGGAGGGGTCAGTTCTAAAGACTGGTGAGAGGGCTAACCCATGCACCCATACAAATACGTAAGAGCAAAGCATATCAAAAGTAGAAAGATTCATGAACCGGGGCATGATTTTTGCAATCTAAAATATTTTAAATCCCATGATACTATATATATAGAAAAGAGTTAGGCCAAAGGCCAAAATCCACCAATTTTAGTAATTAAGAATCCACGCCCGTTTCACAAATCAAGTACTAACTACAAACACACGACTTGGCAAGCACGAGCCTCAAACTCCCCTTTCTCCAATTACAAAGGCAAACCAAAACGCACACTAATATCGAATCACAAAGACATAACTACCACCTCTCCGTTTGATGGAAAGGTCCATCGACCCTAACCATCCCCAAAAATCTATTAGGGTCGTAAGTTTCGTGACACTCACTTCCCAAGGACTCCATCCCCCACTTGCCTCTCGGTGGGTTCTGGGTTGATCCTTTCTCTCATGGAGACCGTACTAGGGAATATTCGACGGCCCACTGCTGTCCCGGGTCTCCTTTCACACCAATCTCCTGAGCCCCAAACAAAACAAACAAACATATCTTTTTTGCAAAATGTTCGCCATTTTCAAAGATCCCAAACTCTTACACACACCAACTCTTTTCAAAACAAACAAACGAAAATAGCTTACATATACATAAAATGATTTTCAAACGCCTCTTAACAAAAGGGCTAATTCCCACAAAATACATATACAATACTCATATCTAAGTACATATATATAGATAGATCGCATACGGGCTTAAAATTCAGATAGGGGTGTAGGTCGCTTAACTAAAAGAAAGAAAATCTCACCTTGACGACCAAACCGAACGAAACGAACTGCCTCCTTAACAACCAAACAAACCTAAGAACAAAACAAAGGACAAAATATGAACTTAGACTCCAAAGGAACCAATTAGACGCTCGGAATATGCATACGGATGCAAATGAAGCATAAGAAATGCAACACGAAGACACTTAGGTCAAATAGAACCATCATAGCCATATCGAAGCAAAATTTTCATATTTAACGTATTTCACATTAAAAAAGCTCACGGACTTCATATAAAGGACATATAGGATCATATAACACATTCACAAATCATACACTTCATACAAAAAGCAAGGAAGTACCATTCAAGGCAAACAAATCAAGTATGAAATCATTCAAGTGCATAAAAGAGCATATAACGCACATTCGGTAACATATTGCACATAAGAGTATCACCTTCACATAAAAACTTCATAATAAAAAACTTAATACATATTTTATGAAGTACACAATTCATATATATCATATAAGGAACAAGGAATCATCACACAAGGCATGCAAACAACACACAAAGTCATTCGAGTACAAAGAGAGCACATTACGCATGTTCGTTCATATCTTGCACGTTTCATATCCACGAAGGCCACAAATTTCACAAAACACTTATAACACATCATATAACATGTTAGGACATCTTAGGATTCATAATGGGGGTCGGAGAGGATCAAACAAGCGCAGAAAAACAAGAAAACGGAGAAAAATGAAGAAAACCAAGTGCAGAAAAATCCATGGCCGTGGAAAATTACACATGAAATTCCCACGGCCGTGCAATAATGGAAAAAATGAGGCATTAGTTTCCGGCATGATCCACGGCTGTGGGAAAAACAAGGGAAAAAATCCATGGCCGTGGATTCCTTCCAGAGCCGAAAAACAGCCTCAACAAAGAGAAATCGGCCAAAACAAGTTCTAAGCAAGCTCAAAACACTTCAAACTCAAAACAAACAACATCATAAAATAAAGAACTCATTCATTAACATATAATAGATCATATAGCATCAAAGAAACACGAATTCAAGTCCCACATTCCAAAGATTCAACCAAAAACGAACATACGGGCACAATCGGCAAAGCTTGCATTCAAGGTGGCATAAATGAGTTCTAAAACCAACTTATTAGCATCAAACACAACAAAACTACATCCCAACATAATATACTACTCAATCACAAAGTGGGGAAAGACAGGGATCAATAATTCATGCACAATTCAACAAGATTCAAGCACAAGCACACACATAAGGGCATAATCGATGCATTCGACATTCAAAGGCGCATATATGAATTCCAAAACCACATTCTCAGCACCACAAAGCACAAAATCAATTTCCTAACACCAAAATCTACCCAAGAGCAACAAAGGGGATGAAGGGGACCAAGTGATCAAGTCGATACACCAAGCAAAAAAAACCGATTCTCATGCCATAACTCACCTCATATGCACATATATCATACAAATGCACCCTAGAATCAAGTTCTCATGCTTAACTCCACAAAACCATCTAAACCCTAAGTGTCATGAACTTCCTAATCCATCCACCAAGCGTATAAACCATAAATAGCTCAAAGAGTATGCATCAAGGACCTCCAAAAATGCAACAAAAGCCATCAAGAGTCATAGAAATGCATATAGTCATCAAATCCCAAAACCCTTACTATTCACCCCAAATCAATTCATATACTTCCCAAAAATTAATCCATGAAATATATACATATATAGGAGCACCAAGACAAGAGGAATTCAAAAATGAACTTACCTTGAAGAGGGAAGTGGAATATGGAGGGTGTCTTGAGCTTGGTGAGCACAACAATGGTGGGATGGAGCTTGGAGCTTCTTCTCTTCTTTTCTCCCTTGGTATTTCAGTGGTGAGGGGAAGAAATGAGAGGGGGAGAGCTGAGTGGTGAAGAAATAGGTGGGAGAAAGTCAACAAACCAAGGATGGGGATCCCACTAGGTTATAGGTGTGTTATTAGGTACGTAGTAGGTGCGTTCGGTGAAAACTGGGTAGTTGAGGGTCAAAATGAAGTTGAAAAGTTATGGGGATAGGCTCATTGGATCCAAATCATTGATTCAAATCCAACGAAGGTGTCGAAACTCGATTCCGGGTTCCCAAGCTCAAGAAACGATTTTCGGAACCCAAGATGCACAAAAACGAGTTAGCACCTTTAGGTCCCTAAAAACCCCCGTCAACTTCGGACGGTCATAAAACACAACAAAGGAACTCAAAAACATACAACGAGCACATAATCACGTTCATAACACGTATAACTCATGCATAGCAAATTATCACAAAAGTTGGAATTAAAACGAGCAGTAAAGGTCACGTACGAGAGCACAAAAGTTAAACGTTCAATTAGGTCAAATAAGGTCAAGTAATTAAATTAAATCATATAATAAGCACATATTTAAATAAATTAAGTGCGCAATTAACGCTCTCGTTGACGCGTACCTGTAGAGCCAAAAAGTCGGGATGTTACAACATCAAGTTTCATATAATTTATACAATGCATAAACAATTCACATTTATACGAATAACTCATTTCTAAGTAATCAAGAATAACATGCTCAATCTCAAAAGGGAAAGGATTGAATAGTTCAAGGTAACTAATTTCTATTTAATCATACATCGCATAAGAGTCTCACATTCAATTAAGTAATTAAACTCTTAAATTGCTAAAGTCTTAAGTTTAGTTACTCTAGACATATTAATTCATTTCATGAGGCAATATTCGTATATTCGATTATCAAATCATAATAAATTATACAAACACATATTATTCAAAAATTATGCTAACACCCCCTTAAAGTTAAACAATTAGCTCAATATCAACATATCGGGATTCAAATCATAAATCAAGACATCAATTCAATTCATAATTTATTCAATACATGCTTTCGTATACATCGGAGTTCATAACGATCAACAAATTCGAGTAAATAACAATTATTTCTCATTTAAACAATTAAATCGAATAATTCTCAAAAACACAAAATAATTCATAACAAATAAACCAAGCACCCAGTTAACAAACATAAAGTGGCGTTGAACTCACCACGACGAGGCGGACGAGCTGTCCGAGAGCCGCCAGAACGGCACTGCCGGAGCTGCCGAAAAAGTCACCGGCCGCCGGTGAAACGTGCTGGAAAAATCCAAAAAAATTCTCCGAGTAAGTAGACTTCATCCCGGTTCCAAATCCTCGATCGATTTCTAAAAAAATCCAAGCCAATCTTCGACAATTTCAAATCCAATAATACGAAAACCCTAAAACTTCAAATCCAAATTACTTCCAATCCGGTGAACGAAAATCGAATCCGTAAAAAGCATTGGCTTACCCGTGAGGAGCTCTTCGGAACCTATAGTATTCACTAGAAAAATTCACCGGAGAAGCCCTCTGTTGTGAACAGTAATCATGCCTCTTTAGCATCATCGGAATCACTATTTTCGGCCATTTTACACCAATCCGAGGCCGAAATCAACTTCAGGAGGTCGAAAACCATTGGGAAGGGCACCTATTCACCGGAGAAGACCGCCGGGAGTGCTGAAATAGATGTGCTACAGTAACTCTCTCGCCGCCGCGAGATTCCGCCGGCCCGTGTGCCGCCTTATCATCGTCGATTGCCGCGCCGCTTGTCCAGAAAGTTGCACCGGCGAGTCTACTTCCAGGATCTGGGGCATGTGCCCCAAGAAGGTGGCCGGAATCCGCCGTGGGGCGCCAGAAAGACACGGGGGTCTGACACCCCTCCGTCGCTTCTACTGAAAATCGGGAATATCTCCCTCACCAGTCATCGTTAGGCCATGATATGAGTACTCTTGCATAGATCTCGTCGAGATACTCGAAATAGACTATTTATTCATCAAATTCTATCGAGAAACGACCGAGTTATGGGCTCGTAACCAAAGCCGCGGGAGAGAGAGTGTTGGGAGAAGAGAGAGAAGAGATAGAGGGGAAATAGAATAAAGACCGGTTCTCGTACGATCTCGTAGACTTAAACCCGAATCCAACGCGTTGAAAAATTGTAAAATAAAACCCGAGTACAATAAAATAAACTTACCAACTTCGAAATAATTTTTACGAATTAAAACAAGAAAGAATTTACCAATTAGTTCTTAATTCAATTTAATTTTTTAGAAAACCTTTCGCACAAATTAACGACGTCTTAAAACAATTAATTAGTAAGTAATTTATGAAGAATTCAAATAAATTCAAATTAAACAAGTTAAATAACATAAAGTATTAAAAATCGATTTTAGAAGTTATTCACGAAATAAACTTAGATTAAATTAAAATGTTAAAGTTTACATACGAAATAATTTAAATTATCAATTACTCTTAATTAATTTGAATAATTAGCATACCAATTGAATTCTCATTTAATCAAATATGTCACATAATTCTTAATTAAACATTCAAGGGAAAGAACTTTACCTTTTATTGTTGTCGAAACATACTTTGAAGATTCGGGGTGTCATAATCTCTCCCCCTTCTGAGGTATTTTTCGGCTTCTCCCACTTCAATACCATCTCCACTTTTGACGAATCGACCTCCACTCCATTACCCGAGATTACGTGACCCATGAAAGAAACCTTGTCGATCCAAAAATCATATTTACTGAACTTAGCAAACAATTGATGTGCCCTGAGAGTTTCCAAAACGATTCGAAGGTGTTGAGCATGTTCATTGACGGACCTCGAGAATACCAAAATATCATCAATAAATAATATCACCACAAACTTGTCGAGATAAGGGCTAAATATTCAGTGCATAATATCCATAAAAGCGGCGGGAGCATTAGTTAATCCAAACGGCATGACCACAAATTCATAGTGCCTGTACCGAGTGTTAAACCCCGTCTTCAGAATGTCCTCGTCGCGAATCCGTAACTGATAATAACCCTAACGAAGATTAAGTTTCGAATAGACTTTAGACCCTTGGAGCAAATCAAATAACTCCTCAATATGTGGAAGGGGGTACTTGTTCTTAATTGTTATCCGGTTCAATTCCCTATAATCAATACACATCCTCAACTTTCCATTCTTTTTCTTAACAAACAAAACTGGCGGACCCCAAGGAGAAGAACTCGGCCTAATATACCCAATCTCCAACAAAGCATCAAGTTGAACCTTTAGCTCTTTCAATTCGGCCGGTGCCATACAATATGGAGTCTTTGAGAACAGCTTAGCATCCGGATACAAATCAATAACAAACTCAATTTCCCAATCCGGCAGTAACGAGTCCAACTCCTCGGGGAAAACTCCCGAAAACTCCTTTACTACCTCATTTTCCTCCAATTTCCCTTGATCCTTAAGGTTATTAAGAACATACGCAAGAAATCCCGTAGCTCCTTGTCGAACCCATCTCTGAGCCTCAGAAAAAAAAGTAGAGGTACCTTCTTCGAACTCCAACCCACAAACAACTTGGATCCCAACTGAACTCATTTAGCCCGACAATCAACAACTGCAGAATACCTGTAGAGCCAAATCCATATCCAAAATCGAACCATAATGATTCATCGGCATCTCAACAAAGTCTGTCAGAAACACACGATGCTCGATACTCACCGAAACATCCGTAAACACCCGATCCGTCTCTAAGCTCCCCCCTAAAGGAGAATTAACCACGTAGCAAGTAGAAGAGCAAGCGACAGCCAAAGACAAAGAAATAGCAAGCTCACTAAAAAAAGACAGTGGGTAGCCCCCGGATCAAATAAAGTATGTATGTTCGTGCCATGTATGCATATAATACCTTCTACCACCACGGTGGGATCCATGTCTACATCCTGCTCCTCCCCATCTAGGACATAAGCACGAGCCCTAATAAGTGGTCTCTGACCCCCGACAGGTTGGTTGCGGCGATGAGGGAAACGGGCAATGATATGATCTGAGCTCCCACAAACTAAGCATTATCCCAAACGACACCGGCAGTTGTCATAAATGTGGGTGTCCTATCCGCAAAAGGTGTAAACCGGCATCGCGGGAGGTGGTGTTAGAGCGGGTGCGGTAGGAGCCTTTTGAATGGGTCCCGAGGTCGGGACTTCTTCCAAGGGCCTTTGGCGGGAGGTGGAACGGTGTGAGAAATGGGCCTCTTGCCCGGATTAAAACCCGAGCTTGATCCCAGGCCCGTAGCATGTCTGGAACGATAAGTAGTCCTCCTTGCAACCACGACGTCCTCAACCTTCAAGGCTTTAGAAGTAGCCTTGGCCCACATGCTGTGTTAACCGCCTCAATAGCGGCTTGGATATCCGGTCATAACCCTTGCATGAATTGCATCACCGTGTGGAAATCGTCACTCGCTATATGAGGTGCATAGCGAGATAGCCTCTCATACTCGGCAATATACTCCGAGACTGTCCTTGCTCCTTGCTTGAGCTCCATAAACTCCTTCAATCGGTGTGCATGTGAGGATGGAGGGATGAACTTGTCTTTGAATTCTCGGACAAGAACTTCCCAAGTTACATCTTCCCCGGGGCATCCAACCTAATCTTCGTACTTTCCTATCAAGAGAAATCTTCCCCTTGAATCATAGAAATGGTGCCACGGGCCTTCTCTTGGGAGTCACACGGAATGAGCTCCCAAATCCTTTCGATCTCCTTAATCCATTGCTCGGCTTCCACATCACTACCCTTGAAAAACTTTGGTACGGTGGTAATGTGCCCTTCTTGATTCATAGGTGGAACCGGTGGAGTATGATCCATTAGCTTTTGATCAATAAGTTGAACCATCGCATTTAGAAACTCTTGTGGTTGAGCTTGAAAGGGTGGTGGCAGTGGTGAGTGTGGGGAATGCTCACAACAATGGTGCCTATGATCCGAGATTGATCACGTCGAGGTCTACCACGAGGAATCCTGAAATCAATACACTAGAATATGCATGTTGGGATTAGTTAATGTACATGAGTGCCATTAAAGTCATAAAATGAAAGTAAGCACATAGTCCAAGTAATTCAAGTTATAATGCAAGACATGCACAAAACAAGAATGTCCTATGCCGTATGACTTAGACATACAAGACACTAGAGCTCGATTTTGCAACCTAGAGCTCTGATACCACTTTAGAATGTAGCACCCATGACGATAGGCACCACATCCCCCGCACCTCATATCCAATTCAAATATGAAATTGATTTCCATAAATGAACCAAACATTCGGCGAACATGTGACAAAAGAAAAGACAATCATGGCTAGGCGGAACTAACCCTTAAACCAACAATAAGAACATAAATACAGAGTACAATGCAGAAGCAGTAAATACCATTCATGCATCGAGCTCACAGGCTCCAAAATAATAGCAATGGCCGGCAAGGCCTAAGTAAACGAGTATTGGCCACGGGCCTACAAAGTACAATAATCCATAACAATAACAATAACAAAATGTATAAGTAATGAGTGTTCTATGCTAGACACAAATTAAAGACTCGTACAGACTCTAATTCCCGCCTAGTACGCACCAGCAAAAGACTGAAAGGTCGAGGGAATCAGTCTATGGAAGACTGAGTGAGGGGCATAAATAAACATAAGCTAGCGCAATTACCATGCAAGCCATAATCTCGAGTAAAGTTTTACGGAAGGAGGAATATAAGTTTAAAAGAGAATTCTTCGCCCGAAATTACAACTATCAATTTATCAGTTAATTCCAGTTCATACTTTGCACGAAGTAGTCTGCACGAAATACTTTGCACGAAGTAGTCTGGATAGCAAGCAATATTAAAATAATAATTAGATTTCATTATAAATAGATGTATTATGTGAACGATATCCTATTTTGTGGGTTACATCGTTGCAGGTAAATTTTGGCAAAGTTTTGAATTTAAATTTGAAGTATTAGACTCTGAACATAATTTTAATTAAATCCGAAATTTTGAGATGAGTTCAATACTGAAATATCATAACTCCAACCCAACTCAAATTAATTGAGGTTGGAATTTTGAGTGCAACTTTAAAATATCATTACTCTAACCCAACTTGAATTGAACGTAAATTTTTAACTTCATTTTTAAAGTATTCGAACATGAGGAAAATTTTAATTTGTGCCTGAATATTTGAGTTCAAGTTTGAAGTATCCGGGTACGAACAAATTAGAATGGAGCCCTGAATTTTGAATTCAAATTCAACATATCCAAACTCAATAAAACTCGAATTAAACCCGAAAAACTTTCAAAGGATTCTTGAATAAGATGGATACTATTCGAAAATTCCGCTACTTTTGTTCTTCAATAGGTTGACTGTTTAGGGTCGAACTCGTGACTTAATTCATTTAATCTGAATTCACCCTCAATTATTTTTAAAGAAGTCCAAAACTCAATCCCTTCCATATGAATCCCTAATTCCAATTTCAAGCAGTACTCAAATATTTTGTTAATCAGGTCTCAAATTCGAGTATATGGAAACATAACTAATATTGGTAGAGAGAGATTTATACCTTAAGTGGTCTGTCTTGGGTTGATCAATAAAAATGGGTTATAGACCAAAAATATTAAATATATTTTCAGTTTGAGTATGTGATCACACAATCAATTACAGTGCCCAATCAATTCAATTTCAGTCCATCCTTCTTCCTCCGATGATGGCGGGTTTGCAAGACCCGACCATCCATTAAGATTGAGCATTGGGTACATGAATCCCAATGCCCGGAACTCCTTCCTCCGCCAATCTCCTAGCGGATTCAAGGGTCATCCCAAGTTTGGTGAGTGCGTGTAAGAGTTACCCGTCAGCCCATGCTTTCCCGATTGGCTCAATACACTACTCTCGGGCCCACAATGTAATAATCATTTACTCGCCAAAACAGTATAAGTTCCATTCAGTAGAAATCGGCTCCGTAGTAGTTGTAAACGTATGAGGTTTTGGAAAACATAATAAGTATATACGTTTTGGCCAAAGCTCACATAAGGGTTGTAGGGTTCTAGATATAGCTAGAAATTAAACCTCACCTATACCAAAAGAGAAAACAAGCTACGGAGCCTGATCTTCGTGTCCTGGGTTGACCTCTGTACAATAAAAGTGTGATAAAAGTGTGATAAAAGTGAGACTCGACCCCATGAACCAATCAATGGCGAACGACATGCGTAAAAATATCATGAAATGCTTGCAATAATTATATATGATGTGTACGAATCAATTGGAGTCAGAAAAGATCAATTAAACGAGCTAAAACAGAAAGACAATTAAATTAAAGTACCCAAATTTCCATCCGGGCCGGGAACAGTTTTTAGTGTAAAATGGGTCCCGGTCGGGACAGGCCTCCAGTAGCCTGTCTGGGTAGAGATCCCGGCTGGGACAAATTGTCACGTCCGGGACTCATGTCCAGGCACTCTCTGTACAAGGGTATCCCGGTCGGGATTAAAAACACCCCAGGCCGGGATGAGCTACTGCCTTGATCTCATGTTTTTATAACAGGGTGCCTTGGCCGGGACTATTTTAATTACAAATGGAGTCCCGGCCGGGACCTCCTCTCCAAAAACAGAGGTCCTCGGCAACAGCAGTGAACAAGCACCCAAAACCCAACAAAAACACCAAGGAAGCCAAAAACATGCTCAAAACTATACCAACACCAATATACAAACATCATACAACATTAATACAACCTCAAGAACCCACGAGCATTCAATTCCAATCATTCTCAATCATTTAAACCCTCATTAATACAATACGCAATAAATTCCCAACAACCAATAAATTCATGATATAAATGATCATATATTCACTCCAGCATGCTTAAACACTCATATAAATCATCATCAAACCATCAAGATTCAATTCCACACAAACCCTCACATTTCACAAAACCCACATTATACACATAGTCTCAAACATATCTTGGAAGAGGAAATGAAGAAGAAGAGAGGTGAGAAATGTGATGGTGGTGCTCCGGTGAAACACCGACGATCGCGGCGGCACTAAGTGGTGGTGGAAAGATCAAACCTTGTTTCTTCTCTTGCTTGAATGTGTCAAGGTGAGAGTGTTGGGAGAGAAGAGTGAAATGAAATGTGTATGGAGTATATGTATGTATATGTTAGGATTTGAAGTTGGTGAAATTGTTGTAATATTGCATTTAAGTCCTTTTGTTTATCAGTTTAATGCAACTAAGTCTTCAATTGTATGAAGAATGCAAATAAGCCACATTGGTTCTTGATTATGCCAACTAAGTCCATTTGAATTGTTTCGTATTTAATTATACCAATTTCTTACAAAAGAGGGTGATAAAAGAATTAAATAAGCCTAACTCTCAAAAACTCATACGCGTGGCACACGTACCTGGTTGACGGAAATCCAGGGCGTCGCACAATTTATCCTTATAATATAATAATTTTTTAAATTTTTTATCCGAACTTTTGAATATTTTGAATGTATTATCATCTGTACTAAGTAAAACATTTTAAATTGTTATTTTTACTTTGTAAAAAATTTATATTGTCATCTCGACCATTTAGGTGTTAACATGTGACTCATTTTTTGTTTGAAATTGTTAATTTTTTGTCGGAAATCAGACACGTGTTAACATCTAAAAGACCGAAATAACAATTTGAAAAAAATTTATAAAGTACAGATGCAATTTGAAACATTTCAAAATTCAAATGAAAAGGTTGAAACAATAATTATATTACAAGGAGTAATTTGTTTTTTCTCAAAGGGAAAATTGCAAAAATGGTATATCAAGTACCCCCATATTATCAATCTTGTTACAGTAACTTTTCCGGCTGCAAATCTACCCCATAACTCCGAAAATCAAGCAATTTCATGCAAAAACCCACTGAAAGTTCGAGAACCGCCCGAAAACCCAACCCGTTTGCTGGCATGTTAGATATTTAGCTTATGTTGCAATAGCTCCTTTACCACCTCAAATACCACCATCCATGTGTAATGTTTTGACCAATTAAAACAATATTAATGTTCCATATAAGAATTATTTTGGTGGAAAAATTCTGTCCCAAGTATGTCAAATCATGAAAGACATTAATTTATTTCAACCACCCATCTCCTCCTCTTAAGACTGCATTCCACTAAATATCGTTCATTTAGTTTTGAACCCTTGATTGTTAAACCAAACTTTGTAATGGAGACTCGCAGTGAAGAAGGAGAACCCAGCTATGGACGACAACCATTGCACATAACTACACACGGTGACATGCTATTGTGGAGAATAAGCAGACATGAATACAACTTGGAAAGGGGAGCACCTCAGAAGGCGTTTGTTCTCATGTGGAGAGCAGGTTAGTTGAGCTCAATCATGATATTGTAAAACCGAAAAACTCACCATGCAAACATTCAATAATATTTGTTTTCTTTTTTGGTTAGTGTTGCAAATTCTTTAGGTGGTTTTATCCTCCGATGTGCGAGAGGGCGAAGGTAATCATACCCGGTCTCTTGAAGAAGATAAAAAAGTTCGAAGAGGATGCCCAAAAAATTGGGTTGAGGTTGAGTGAGGCTGAGAAGAAATTGAAGAGGGTTTCTAAACTTTTAGCATTTGTATTGTTTACCTTGTTTTTGTTGGTGATGTTGTATGTTGTATTCTGATTTTTCTTTGTACCGAATATTAACAATGTGGAAGGAAGGTTATATATTTCATGTATCCATGTTTCCCCTTTGGAACATGTTCGGTAATGTTAAGAAACTGGGCAAAATCAGAAGCTAGACACGGGTATTCACTGTACTTAAAGTTTCTATCGTCCCTAACTTTGTGGGAAATGTGCTAAAGGTTTCAGGCGATACACTTCCAGGATATATGTTAAGCTAAGTGTTTTGGGAGATTTCGTATACTAGCACTGCACAGGAAATCAGATGAGTGTATTCTGTATCTTCTTCAGATAAAGTGGGAGATATATGTAGGTTGGAAAAACGAAACTGAAGGTGGAATTTGAATGGGTCAATTTCGGGTGTAATGACCTGAAATTCACTCCCAATTAATATCCACTACTTAGTTGTTACATGCCAACGGATTTGTTGTATGAATCTAGACACTGGTTTAAAATTTGAACTTTTGAACTTTTGAATCTAGACACGGGTATTAATGCGTGCGGGGCGGTGCGGTGCGATGCACCTCGAGTCAGCCCATTAGTCCACACTTAGGTTTCACAATTTAATAACACATACAATATTTTAATATATAGCTGCCTACTTAATGTTATTTTTCCAATGTGGGACACAAAACCTAATGTACATTTTCAAAACAACTCTTGAGATGCCTTTGTACATTTCTTGATTAATTCTTCAACAACTAATCATATACATACGTGGCATATTCAACATGTAATACAACCACCAGTTTGTGCATAACCAATTACTTTTCTCCTTCTTGTGAAAATATGTTGTGTTAATGTAATAAGGTGTGTTTACTATCAGTATACATTTCATGTGCTATAATTGTTGGAAAAATTTGAAGAGTAATATGAAACAAGCCACTGATATTACATGATACCAACATTAATATTTCATTACTTTGAATGCAATAAGCAAACATTATAAGAGAACAGGTAATTTCCGAGGGAAATTTTTGAAGGAAAAAATCCCTCAAGAGTCCCTCGAAAATTTCGAGGGGATTCCGAGGGACAATTGCCCTCGGAATTTTTAGAGGGATTTCCGCCGAGGGAATTCCGAGGGAATTACCCCAATTAATTTTCGAGGGAATATTCCCTCGAAAATCCCTCTGAAATTTTAGCGCCAAGGCTAGCCGCTAAGTTTTCCGAGGGATTTTCGAGGGGCTTTTCCCTCGGAAAATTAAAACTTATTTATTTTTTAACTTAAAATTTTCTTCCGAGGGATTTTCGAGGGAAATATTCCCTCAGAAACATTCGCATTTTTAGAACTTAGATGTTCCGAGGGAATTCTGAGGGAATTTTCCCTCGAAAAATTAGAAAATATTAATTTTTTGAATTAAGATTATATTCCGAGGGATTTTCGAGGGATATATTCCCTCGGAAAATTTTGCATTTTCAGATTTCAAATGTTCTGAGGGAATTCTGAGAGCATTTTCCCTCAAAATATTTAAATGTATCTAATTTTTTAATTAATATTTCTTAGTTCTTGCTTTTTACGATAAATACCGAGGGAATTGTAGAATTCCCTTGGAATTCCCTCGAAAAATTCAATAGTAATTTTCATAATTAAAAATTATATAATAATTTTATGAAAATAGTTAAAATTAATGACAATAGTAAGTATGATTAGTGAACTAATAATTAAGATAACGGTAAAATATTAAATTGCTTTTTATGTACATATATATGTGGTCAAGCTTCTGACTAGTATGGGCAATACAATTAATGCATATGTTCGTGTTTGATTATTTCAATTGAAATTAAATTACGTCTTTAGATATTTGTAGGATGACTTTTTTTTAAAAATTTAATTTGTTAACAAACAAACTTTATGCAATTAAATCAAAAAATTAAATAGACTTTTTTCTTTTTTCCAAGTTTGTAATTCATGCTAAAGTCTGGGGAAATTATGAGGGAATGAGACAATTCCCTCGAAATTCCCTCAGAATATTCAATAGTAATTTTCAAAATTAAAGCTTATATTATAATTTTATGAACATAGTTACACTTTAGGACAATTCTAAGTATCATATGTAAACTAATAAAGATAACGATATATATTAAAATATTAAATTGCAATTTATGTACATATATATGTGGTCAAGCTTTCGAATAGTAGTCTGGGCAATATCATTAGTGCATATGTTCGTGTTTGATTATTTCAAAAGAAATGAAATTTCGTTTATACATATTTGCAGATTTTTTTATATTTAATTCATTAAAAAATAAATCTTATGCAATTAAATCGAAAAATTAAATAGACTTTTTTATTTGTTTCAAAATTTTAATTTACGCTAAAGTCCGAGGGAATTTCGAGGGAACTGTCTAATTCCAAACCAAATAGAAAACAAAATAAAAAAAAGAAAAAGTAGGTCAGCTTTAACGTTTTCTCAAAACAAAAATACAAGCAGAGAAGGGTCTTCCTCTTCTTCCAGCTATACAATTTCAAAATTTCATAAGTCACTTGAAAAGCCCCAAAATTTCCCAAAATTACCTCGCGCGCAATGGCCTTCCTCTTGGCTCCATTGCAACCTCGCTGTTGCCCCAGCTTGTAGCCTTCCCTCTACTCAAGATTTCAGAAGAAGAAGTTTGAAGAAGAAGGCAATTACACGATTGAAGAACTTGGCTTAGTTTCTTCTTGTTTGGTTTCATTCTGAATGAGTTGATGACATTCGATGAAATTTCAGGGACGACATTCTGAGTGAAATATTCTGATTTTGCAGCAGTCAAGCCCTCAGAATGTCACGATGAGCCCCTCTTGATTCTAAAGGTAATTCTTTAGCATTTGTTTTCAAATTCTCGCCATTTAGTTTTCTTCTTGTTGTGCTTTGTGGCTTTTAATTGGTGGATGAGTTTGAATGCCCTTTATGCACGATTTGTTCCTATTTTCGTTATTGATTGGTGTTGCCCTCGCTTATGCGATTCGTAGTTCCATATCTTAGCTTGAATGAGCGACAATGGTGGTTGAGGTATGGGTGAATTTTGTCTTAGTACTCTAATATTGTTTTTTGTTTTGTGGAGCTTGTGTACATCACTAATACCCATATTTATAAGTGTGTGTGAATGGTTATAATTGTCTGAATGAACGTAAAAGAAAAGGAAAAAGAAGAATATCAGAATTCAGAAGGTAGGAATAGTAGAGATAAATAATGGTGTGGGGTTTAGTGCAAGAACCTTCTCTGTTCTTAGTTCGTAGGAACATAATTTTTGGTTATTGATTGCTGAAAATTGGGGCTAAAAATTGATTTTTTTTCTGTTATCTTTTTAATCTAGAATGTCAACATCCGTTTCAGGAAATGAAGCACACGTTGGATGTTGTTGAATTTGATTACGAGTGTGTACTGCTGCTAAAGTTGGAGCTGCTGTAATTTTTTAGAAAGCCTTAAAAGATACAAGAAACTAAGTTGTAAGTTCTTACCTTTTAATGAATGTTTCATTTCTTGATTGAATGAAAGTAAGATACTTGATTTATTTGAATGAAAGGGATTATTCTTTGGGCTTTGAGTGAATTTGATATTGGTGTTAGTAGTTATGTTGGTGACCTTCATAACCTCAACAAAGATCAGATTTGAAAAGCTCAAACTGTGGTAAGGACTTCATATGATTATATACTATGATAAGTTGCAGTACTACAAATCACATTTTTAATGAAAAGTTTTAATAAAAGGAAAATTTTGAATTTGTGGCTCTGTGTTGTGCTTCTGTTATGATTTCTCTTTCTCTCTGAGATCCAGTAGATGTTGAAGGTGCAGTTGGCTTCCATCGATTACTTCCCTATTTAATAGAGGATTGACTCATTAGTTCAAGTTGGTTGTTAAACTTTTCCTTACCATAAATTATTTCAAGAAGTCTGGTGATGGTGTCGGAATCTGTGCAGACTAAGATAAACACCTAGTCACTCTTAATTTGTTTGTTAAGGGGAAGACCATCACAGGCGTTGAGCCTCAGGAACTGGGTTCCCAAAGAGCATGGATTCTACCAGCTAGGGTAACACCTTAGTAAGGAAGATAAAGCTGTATGAAGCTTAAATGTACAGCTATGGAGTTTCCAGTTCAGTGTGTGTGGCTTGGGCGTGAAGAAAGTGCAGTGTAACAGATGAAGATTGCTTAAGGAAAGTGTAGTGATCTTCCTCTATTTATAGTTTGAGGGTGAGGGTATTTGAGTAATAATACATGTGTGGTGCTGGGATAGTGTTGCCCTAGACACGTGTCACAACGTGAGGGCTTGAGGGGGACCTGAGTGCGTCACCATCACCTTTTAGGCGGTTATACCAGGCTGTTGTGTCAGCGACAGTTAGGGGATCATTCTTCTGAGTGCAAGGTGGCTCGTAGAGCCGGCGACCATAGAGATGCTCGAAGAGGGGTCCCTTGTGAAAGGGGTTGAACCGACGAGGAGGTTCCAGGTGGTGGAACAACCGCTGCAGCATCTTCTACCGCCGTTGGTGGCCTGAATTTGACTGTAGATTTGGCAAATCCAACTACCATAGCCAACCAAGGCAACATGCCACTCATTCCACTGCCATCTACCTCCGCGAGCGCTGCCTCCGTCGCCAACATGACCATGGGAGTCGTGAACACTGGAGTCTTCGCCTCTATGATGATGCCTTCTCAAGGCTTCACGCTCGTGCCACAGGGGATGGTGCAAGGATTCTCCCCTGGAGTTATGCCGAGCATAGTGGGCAATATGGTGCCCAACCTGCTCCCAACAGTCCAACCATATCACGTGGGAAATCTTCAACTCCCCATGATGCTGCCGCGAGAGATCCAAGGGGCGGAGATGCCCCAAATGACCGAGCAACAACTACTGGCCATATACACCCAGTGCGAGGCGCAGGCCACCCAGAATGCGTGGAAACATTTCACCACGACGTACTTCTCCACTGGTGTGAGAAATGCCGGAGCGCCCCCGCTCGGAGGGATGCGAGCGCACCCATTGGAGGCAGCAGCGCAGAACATTCAAACGCCTGCACAAAATATGCAACAGCCTCAGCAGAATTTTCCAGCCCCTCCCCCGAGAGATGACGAGCCTCTGAGGGCTGATCCACAACCTCCTACACCTCCTCTGCTAAACTGGGCCGGGCCGCAAAGGGTTAGAGAAGAGAATAGAGATGAGGAAGTCCAATCCAGGGTCTCGAGGAGATCCCTGTCGAGGGATAAAATCAA
>JBBMKE010436846.1:0-10059 GCA_037834125.1 Lippia alba
CTTAGACTTGGGCTCATGTATGGACGTCCATTTCATATGTGAGTTTGGGTCTAGGTGCCGGGGATGTGGATGGCCCACGCTCGCGCGTCACACAAGATATGTGGGACATTGTTGCTAAAGTCTACAGTGAACCCAAAGATGATGCCAAAATTGATAGGGATATAAAAGATTTGCGAATGAGAGACAAGAAGGCTCTCTACCTCATCTATCAAGCTTTAGATGAGGAAGGTTTCGAGAAGGTGTCAAATCCAACCACGGCCAAGGAGGTATGGGAGAAACTCCAAATATCATATCAAGGAGCGGAACAAGTAAAGAAGGTTCGCCTTCAAAGACTTAGGGGAGAGTTTGAATCTTTGCATATGAAGCAAGGTGAGTCCATCTCTGATTACTTTTCAAAAGTTTTATCTATAACTAATCAACTGAAAAGGAATGGAGAAAAATTGGATGATTTGAGAATCATGGAGAAGATACTACGATCATTGGATACCAAATTCATCTATATTGAAGTAACTTAAGAAGAAACAAAGAATTTGTAGGAGATGATGATCGAACAACTCATGGGATCGTTACAAGCATATGAAGAGAAAAATAAAAGATAAGAGGAGATTCAAGAGCAGCTTCTCAAAATGCAACTAAACAATAAGGAGAAGATTTAAGAGCAGCTTCTCAAAATGTAACTAAACAATAAGGAGAAAGAAGAAAAGTTCGAGAATGAGAGAACTCAATGTGGAAGAGGTTGTGGCCAAGTACGAGGAGGTCGTGGTCGAGGAAGAAGAGGTTCATACAATATTAGTCAAGATAGACGAAGAAGCTCAACAAGTGGCCACGGTAGAGGCAGCCTGAGACAAGACAAACCTCAAGTCCAATGCTTCAATTGTCAAAGACTGGGATATAGAGCTTATGAATGCCGAGAGCCAAGGACCCGAGTTGAAGAAAAAGTCTACTACATGGAAGAATCAACCCAAGAAGATGGTACTCTATTGCTAGCATGCAAGGAAAGGTGGAGAATTAAGATAGCACGTGGTATCTTGACACGGGAGCTAGCAACCACATGTGCGGAAAAAGGGAGATGTTTGTGCAATTGGAGTAGACGGTCAATAGCAACGTCTCCTTTGGTGATGAATCGAAGATTCTGGTGAAAGGCAAGGTAACATCCTTATCCGCCTAAAGAACGGGAAATAACAATTTATAGCGAATGTTTACTACGTGCCCAACCTGAAAAATAATATCTTAAGTTTGGGACAACTTTTAGAGAAAAACTATAATATCCTAATGAAAAATTATAGTCTTTCAATAAAAGATAATTGGAATAATTTAATTGAAAAAGTCTCAATGTCAAGGAATAGAACGTTTATGTTGGACATTCAAAACGATCTAGCCAAATGCCTTAAAGCTTATCTTGAAGACATATCTTGGCTTTGACATCTAAGATTTGGGCACTTAAATTTTGGCATATTGGAATTACTATCAAAGAAAGAATTGGTACGAGGATTCCCCACATAAGTTCAACTGTGTGAAGGATGTCTAATCGGAAAACAATTTAGGAAAAGTTTTCCGAATGAGTCAAACTCAAGAGCACGAAAGCCACTGAAGCTCATCCACTGAAGCCTTAGCCAAAAATCCAGTATTCCATGATCGAAGCAAGCACATTGATACACGATTCCATTACATAAGAGAGTGCATATGTGACGTCCCGATCGTTCGGTCGTACAGGTATGACGTGTGTGACACTATTTGCGCAATTTAAATTCATTAAATTATGCAATTATGTGATTTAACTTGATATTCTTTGAAATTAATTGTAATTATGACTTAATTGAATAAGTGGTTATATGATTTGACCGAATATTTGAACATTTGAACGTATGTGCTTGAATGATTTGGTCGCGTGCCAATCCTATGTGTATTGAATTTGGAATTTCGTGGATTTTGAATAGGTGATGGATGTGTGTGTCTTAAACGTGTGTATGTGCTCCTATTTAAATTTTAGACTTATTTGGCATGCATATGAATTTTATTTTAGTTACGTGATCGAAAAGGAGACTAACGACCAATTAGCGCACCTTTCGTTTCGGCATGCATATCTTGAGCTCGGGAATTCGGATTCGAATTCTGTTACCTCCATTGAGCTCGAATTGATGATTTGGATTGGATGAGACTAGCCTCATATTTTTCTAAATTCGTTTGGATGCTCGAAATTTGCCCGGAACTCACTCAAACCTCTCTCTCTCGGCTAGAAGGACCCCCAAGCACTAAAAAGGCCATAACTCCTTCATTTTAAACCAAAATTAGGTGAAAATTGGACCCACTTAACCCTTGCTTAATACCCTATCAGCCTTAAACAATTTTATTTCATTTTCAATCTTCAAACTTGAGAAAAGTAGCAGCAAAAAACATGACCCCCAAGAGAAAATCACTATTCACCATTTTCCAAGAGCTCAAACTCATTAATCTTTTTCCATCTCTTTAAGGTGAGTTTATATTATTGAATGAAATCTCTTCCTTGTTCTTTTAAGTGCTTGAATGCTTAATATGGTGAAGGTTTGATCATAGTATGAGAAATTGATTGAATAGCTAGGTTTCGATTGAATTCTTGTTCATATGCATTCTTTAGAGTTTTGGTTGGTTTGAGACATGATTGTAGGTCACTCTTGCACCCTTATTGCATTTATGAACTCATTTTTCATGGTTGTTGAGCATTGAATGATTTACCATTAATGAGGGTTTGGAGGTTTTGGGTAAAACTTGATCATTCATCTTATTCTTGCATCTATGATTTAAATTATGTTTCATGCTTCTATGAATGTTGGTTTATGCTTGTTGCATGTCTTGTTGTTGTTTGAAATACACCTTGGGGGATGCTTTCTTCTTTCCCTTTCATTTTGGTACGAAACAATGGCCATGTTCTGCTGCAAGTTTTGAAAACGCAGGGTGACACGGCCGTGTCATCTTATAACTAAAAACGGACACGGCTGTGTTGTGTCAGCGTAAAATTAGAAAATTTGTTTAAAAATCGGACAAGGCCATGTCCATATGCAGTGTAAAATAAATACGCCAGTGTCAGGCCCTCTTTAAACGTTTAAAATTCACTATTCCCACACGGCCGTGTCCAAACCCTTTGAAAACATGACACGGCCGTGTCCACTTAGATGGCTACCTTGAAGTATTTTTCTTGCCGTTTCTTTGCTTATCGTTGAGTTTTCTCGATTTCTTTATGACTTTTATGTAACGTAAACTTGTTGAACCAATTGTATTGCTTGTTATATGTTGATTTGGATTATGTTTGATATGAATTGTGAAAGATATGAATGTAATAGACTTGAATATTTCAAGAACGAATGAATGATTGAAATTGTATTTAAATGCATCTCTATGGCATTGATTTGATCTTTTATGCATCTCATATCATATCATTGCATTACCGAGCATCTTATTTGGTCATATCGAGTCTCACACCAGTTTTCTTGCACATATTCGGGTTCTTTTGGAGACGAGGCCAGACAACGAGGCTTATGTTCTTCTTTTGGCTTTCTAAGGTAGGTTTCTCTTCTAATTAATTAAATCGATCCAATATACCTTTAAATGCCAAGTTTTGAGCCAAATATATGTATATGCATATTAAGTCTTTTCGAGTAAATGATTTCGAACGTAAAGCCTTCTTTTATGAACCCTAACAAATGTTTTGGCAAGCATGGAACGAATGCACAGAATGGGGCCAAGGGTCTTGGTGTGAGTGGCTATTCGGGAAGGCAAGGGCCGACTGTGATCCCTCACACTAGTCCCACCAATGAACGGCGTAACCGGACCTTGTTGGAGATAGCGAGGAATGGACGTTGAGTGCCATCTGGGGAGTCATGTAACCCCTTTCGGTCAATGAATGGGTGGCCTGGCCTTGCAAACTCATCCACCACCAGGAGAAAAAAGGGTAAATGCTATTGTATGTGCACGAAAGAAAGTAATGTATGAAAAGAAAGAATGAATGAATGATTAATGGATTACACAAGGCGTTGGTTGGAGATAATGCACGCCCCCTCGCTGGGCCACTAAAGACCTAATGTAAAATGGTTGTTATAATTCCTGTTGATGATTTCTTTCTTTTACCCACTTGGAAAATATTTTGAAAACCTCACTCGGGATTATAACTTGCATGTGAATGTTTAAATATCGTCTTATATATTACTTATGCATTGTTATTATACCCACCAGTCTATTTTAGACGGAACCCGTTTGGTTTTCAGTTCTTTTGCAGGTGTGAGGTGCTAGGCGGGAATACGAGTCGGTTGTGTCTTGCATTCGAGTCTAGCATTTTTGTATACCACTTACACTCATTATTATTTATTGTATTTTTGTATTGAACGCCCGTGGCGCTTTTTGTTATGTATGTTTGAGGCTGAGATGGCCGTGACTACTTGATGTATATATATCATTTGCTTCCGCTCATTAATGTTAAACTTCGAATTCTTGCATTAAGCTTATATTGAATGGTTCAAGGGTTAGTCTCGCCTAGCTTAGTGTGTGTGTAGAGTCCCCGTTCGCTGTGACTTGGCTCGTGTATGGATTGTCCGTTTTATATGCGGGTCGGGTCTCGGTGCAGGGGATGTGGCGTCACACGTCGGGCGCCACAGCATAGCTAAGAAGGAAATCCAACTCGAGTATCTTCACCAAACCACTCAAGGCGGAAACCTTTCTCAAGATTCGGAGTTTACTTGGAGTGACAAAATTAAGTTTAAGCGAGGGTGTTAAAAAATAAACTTTATTTTGTAATTAGAATTAATTAATAGAATAGACTAGAAAATGATTAGTGTAGAATTGTGTAGAAAAATAATTAATTAGGTGGTTAGGAGATTGAGTAGTTAATATTTAGGTCACTAGAATACTCCTCCAACTAGTATAAATAGTGGAGGTTCTCTTCATTTGTAACCAAGCCAAAAACAAGAATTCTCTTGAGTAATAAAAAATTCTCCTCTTCTAAATAATTACTTCTCTCTTCCTCTCCAAATAAATTCCTAAACTCTCCTTCAAAATCCTCTCTCCCAACTAAATAATAATCTTCTCCTTCCAACAACTTCACAGTATCATATGGCTGATAATGGTGGAATAGATGCCAATGAGCCTAACAAGGATGAGAGCCAAAATTAGATAAGGATGATAAGCCAAATATATAGAGATGGTTAGAGTTTGGAAGGTTAAAGAGGCTCCTAGAAGGGAAATTTTGGAAAGGGTTGATGGGGGTATTAAGGAATGATTTGATAATTGGAGAACTTGGAGAAACAATGGCTAAAGCACCACCGCAGTAGCTCTCGGCGGCGCCGCCAGCAGCCACCTTGGCAACGCCATTACCACCGCCAGCATAAATTCCAACCCAACATCATGTGCCACCATAGATTTTTGCCACCTAGGAGGCCCACTCAACGACATCCGTGGCCGAGTATTTGGTTCCGACGCCCGCAACTGAATGTCATCGGGCGAGAAAATCTACTTCATTCATGGCGGATGTCTTGCGTATATTAAGGGATGAGGAATACAAAGAGGACCGTGCTTGGAGATTTTGGAGCACGAGAGAGAATAAACCGAGGCACGACTTTGTGCAAGACTAATTTTTTTTTTTTAAGAGAAATCGGGCCAAGACGACCCGTCGGGATTTTAACGAGGCCCCGCCCTCAATTTATTACTACGCCCTCAAAAAGGGAAAATGTTCCAGTACATGTACAACATGATAAAGGAATCAAAGCTAAGCAAAGTCCAAACAATAGCATACAAGTTGGAACCATCATTTTGGCCCACCTGAAATTCAACAAAATTAACATCCAAAAATTCTAAACAATTCCTAGCATTTACAAGCCCATGATCAGACTCTCTTGAAGCCCACAACAATCCCAGCCCACAAACAATTCAAAATTTCTATGTGAATCCAAAATAAATATGGCCCACTCAAACATACAATGCAGGCTACCAAATATGATCCCCAGGCCCACCATATAAGGTTTGCTCCAATTATCACCATACAAAAAACGAATCCCACCAACTAAATTTCCCAACTAACCCATGTCAAGCCCAATCAAATGCAGCCCACCATTAATTGAATTACAAACTCCACCAAACAATCCAACACACAGACCTGCTGCTCACCAAAATCACCAAAATTCCAAAATTGCAAATCTGGAGCCCACGTCCCACACCAGATTTCTAAAAAACACATTATTAACCAACGATTTAGCAGAATTTGGCATGAGAATAGCATCCCAGCAGCTCCAATTTTACAGAAAACTAACCCAACCTCAGCACAAACTAAATTCATAACAGCAAAATTGATTAGCCAGAGCACTGCAGCAGCAACGTCAGGGAAGAAAATTGCTTCCCAATCCTTCGACACATCCCGAGCAACACATATTAACCCGATAGAGATTGACCTCTCCTCAATCCAAATCATCGGAGTGCCACATTGATGGTTCTCCCGGGGAGTGCGCGAAACACTCGAAATAATATGTTGCTCGAGGTACCTGCACATAAACGGGGGAGGGAATAAAAAATTAGAACCCGCAAGAAATGAGCTTCCCCATGGTTCGCCGGAACGTCGTTATCGCGGCCGGAACGGGCGTTCCGGAACCGGAACGGCCATAGGCATTCCACCTTGACATGTCTATAACGGGGTGTTAGTGTATCGGGGGTGAAACGCCGATAAATCGGCTGGAACGGCATTCCACCCCGTTTTTCTAGCATGGAACGGCCTGGAACGGCCGTTCTCACGGTCTGTAACGGTTTGGAACGGGCGTTCTGATGATGACAGACTATGTTTTTTTTTCCTGATATTTTGTTTGTTTTTTCATTTTACTTTTTTTTTTGCAGCTTCTTTTGTGTTTTTTGTCAAAAAGGTAATAGAGTAGATTCTCTCAATTATTTACCTTATCCCTATCCTTCTTGCCCATACATGACATTGCCTCTCTCATTGCCTCTTGCCCTATGGTACTCAATATAATCATTTAGATCTCTCATCAATCAGTGCTCGATATGGTGGAGCGTCGTATGGATCTTCTGGGATGCCATAAGGGTTTGGATATTATCATCATGTTGGTGATCCGTTTTCAAATCCACAAGCACAACCATTATTTGCAAATCAACTATCTTACCCTTAAGTTAGAGATGATAGGCGTCATCAATTGCACTACTCATCAAAAGATGCAGGCAATTCTGAATTTCTTCCCCCTCGTCATTCCACTTATTATTAGTAAATAATGTACTTTTATTTATCTATTGTAATATTTGTGGTGTTATATGATTGTAGAAAAACTTTTATTTGTATTGATATATTAATTAATCATATTTATCGTAAAAATGTATTCCGTTCCACGAAGTGCCGCGACCGTTCCGCGACATGACGCTGGAACTGGAACGGTGCCCCCCGATCCGTTTTCCGCGACCGCGACTGCGAACTCTGGCCTCGCAGGGCAGGCCCCTGGCGAGTTGGAGCTGCCATAGGGATGACGGCATTCTGCCTAAATAGTAGGCACAGGAAACCAAAAAGAGCATACTAAAGAAATGCTCGATAGAACGGAGCGGTATGTATCTATATACATAGTCTGCTCCAAAGAAAAGGTACTTATTAGATCGAATGCTTCCCACTCGGTTAAAGGCTATCACTTGTGTATAAGGAAAAACATCGAAAGTGTATAGTCTAACACTCTCTCTACCAACTCTTCTAGAAACAAACTCTCCACTTTGCAACACCAAAACTTCCAATAACAGCAGCCTCAAACAACACACCATCACCAAAAACAGCACGCACCCCTCAGCAAGTACGCACTTGCCGTCGTTATCTAAACGAAGCATTCCTCCCACCGCCCCGTTCAACTCGCGAGACCGTCGATTCTCACACGCCCAATTAGCCATAAAATCTGCAGGCCCATTACCTTCACGAAATATGTGAGAACTCCTAACAGACATACGCCCCATAAGATCCCTAATCTGCCGCACCAGCAGCTGGAGCTTCCATTCGGATTGATGATTTTGCTGAGAGAGCTAACAGAACGTGAGAGCGTGGAATTAATGCCATAGTGTTGACTGAGTCCTCCCAATCAATCAAAAGAAGAAAAAGAAAAACAATACAACTAAGGAGAAGGTAAAATATTTAGTCATTGAGCTGTTGGGGCAGAATCAAGGCTCACCAGATTTAATTGATGAGAAGATTGATCGTAAGTTAAAATTTATGATTGATGAGGTATTTGGTGATTTGCAGCTAGCTAAGAACATGGGTCATGCATGAACAATCTTTCTTCTAAATGTAATTTCGTTTCAATCATCCTTTCACCTATCATGATGACTAGGAGGATGATTGAGATATAGTTATTCACAATGGAGATTACAATAGGGGTAATTCTAACCCGAGTCTGGCTAGGCCAAACCGGTGTAATAAGGGGGCGAGTGTTTTGCACTTGTCGTGTGATTGGTGGAAAATTTGGGGAGAGTGACCAATCAAATAGCAAGTGTAATACACTTGCCTTTTTAATTAGTTGGGTCTGGCCAAGCCAGGTCTGGGTTAGAATTTTTCCTACAATAGAGACTACAATTATGATTATTCTACAAGTTTTTATCGCAAGAGAGATAGTTATTCACAATTAATGTGTGCTAATCTAAATGTCATCATTTGTTGCTAACTTATTTTTTTTATTCTTTTTTAAAAAGAGGTTGTATACTTAATAAAATTCCTATTTTTAACCAAACAAAAATTTATCTCCACGATATGATCATAATTTCTTGAGAACTTCGATCTTAAAAAATAAAAATTTTAATTTCTAATTATTTGTCCTCCGTACTCTAATGTACGGACACTTCTAAAAACATCATTTTGCCGTGTCTTGTCGTGTCGGACATGCGTATCGGACACCGTATCCGACACTCCACACATGAAAAATTCAAAAAAAAATCGTATCGCCATATCCGTGTCGTGTCGCGTCCATGTCGCCATGTCCGTGTCCATGCATCATAGCCTCCGTAAAACACCTCTTTGATTTAGAAACAAATGGCTTACAAATTCTGAATAAATTATTTAAGGTTGTCACTCGAACAATCTAGACAAATCATTTTAAGTAATACTTTAAGCTTAAAGTATTTATCAAGTTAATAGTCAAAAGTGTCAAATGTCGGGGAAAAACTTCGGGTTATTTTTTAGGGCTAAATACGGATACTCCGATCTTTGGAACTTTGTTTACTTTGTTTCTTAATTTTTGAATTAGTGTAACGTTTTCTTTAATATTTGAATATTTGAAATGTATTACACTTAATTCCTTTTACATTGTTCCAACAGAATATTTCGATCAAAATTAAGATTTTTCATTCTCACAACGATCTAAGAGTCAAGACCATCGTCATTGTGTTTCTCTCTCTTAAAAGAGCAAAACTCATACCCCCTTCGACCCAATTAACTGTCCAAGCAGTCGACATTTGCTTGCAAAGCTTTACCGCCGTTTGCCATCTTTGGCAATATCAAATTTGATTTCAAAACCACTATTATATTTTTTTATGTCGAGAGTTTCGATTTGATATATAATATCAATACATTTGATATCTGATTTGTACAAATTTGCCCTTAGAAATCACGCCAAGATTTTGTTTAAAAAATCTACAGCATATTTCCCAAAATTTCGTCGGAAAGGAGTTAAGTGTAATATTTTTCAAAGATTAGAGGGAAATCACATCAATTCAAATACTAAGGAATAAAATACAAAAAACCCAAACAATAGAGGCATCCGGAATTAGCCCCATTTTTTTTAAAAATAACTTTGAGTTGATGCTCTTAATAAATTTCGCTGGATATTTTCATATTTTTATCGCTTTTGTGGTTTAATGGTTTTGGTTTGGGAGCTATGTTGCACGGACACGGACACGACGACACGGATACGACACGATACAGACACGGCGACACGGATTTTTTAAAAATTTTAGGACACGACACGGCGACACGGATTTTTTAAAAATATTTTACAATTATAATCTACGTAACATAAAATATTTATAAGAATATGTAATATTAAAAACTCAAATAAGTTTTGTTATTTCAATTTT
>JBBMKE010436857.1:0-10059 GCA_037834125.1 Lippia alba
TTCTATATATAATTTGTTGAATATTTAAAGTGATATTGAATTAACTAAAATAATTAAAACTTAAAAGAATTTTTGGTTACCCAAAAGCTAACCCGGGAAAGCCCAAAAGAAATCCCACAAAAAACTCAAACACTTTTTTTAATTTCCTCAACCCTTTCAAGACTTCGTTTTTTCCCCCCAAATTCCCTTCCAGCTTGGTTTCCTCAAACCCTTGCAAGACTACCCGACAATGATAATGGTTCCTCAATTCCATAAATTTCAGTTAAATTGCTAAATAGATATTCCGTCAAACCCGACACTGGCCTTCGGGTTCTTCAAATCTGAGCTTCAAGGCGGAGGTATTCGACGGTGGATCTCGAGGTAGAGGTCTCCGACGACGTTCCCAACAAGCCCCTTGTTAATTTTCTGCTGAAGATTTCCTTAAATCGGAGCTGCAGTTGCCGCTCCTTAGGTCTTCGGTGCCGCTCCAACAAGCCCCTTGTTAATTTTCAACTGAGATTTCCTCAAATCGGAACCCCTTGTCTGAAAACTCACTATCGCCTCAACTAGGATGGCTCGCCTTCGCCTCACCTAGGTATTACTTTGCCCTTGTCTGATAAATTTTAAATTAATGAATTTGTTGTGCATAAGAAATACTTGTTATGGCTATTTTCATTTCTGAGCTCCTTGTTGCTAGGGCGTTCGAGTCTTACCTCAGTAGATTGCTCTTCGTCTTGGTTTTCATTCTTTCCGCCTACTAAGAGTAAGATTTGTTCCTTCTTTACGTGTACATAGATCCACATATTATGTTTTCCTATGTGTCATTTTATTTGCCATTTCATGTATTATTTTGATTTATGGGTTCGGTAATTGTTGGAGAGTAAAGAGAAACAGGAAATATGACGGATTGATGACCTTTTAGGTTGAGATTTCGGGTTATTTGTATGGTTGGATTTGATGGCTCCAAGAATAGTTTAATTATGTGCTTATTTGTTGCATTTGAGTAAAATAGTGTAATCTGGCTGTTAGATTAGTGGAATGGACATGCTTTACTTTAGATCAAAGTTGCTTATTAGATAAGGCTTAACAATCCAGGTTCATGTTTTGGCCTGATCTTAGTGAAGGATCTGCTTATTTTTAAAGCTCTTCTTACCTAAGATTATTTTGAGGATTTGTGGGTTAAATATTAATGTGGTATTTGCTAGTTTGAAATGAAAAGGACTGAATTAGGATAGGATCATGCAATTTCTGCTTGTTCTGCACGATACCTATATGTAGTACTGCTGCAAGTTCAGGTTATATATATATGAATGCATTACGAAAACTCAAAACCTTTACTAAATTAAAGTAGTAATTATCGGGGATGATTTGTTGCAGATGTTAGATACAATTTGTAGAATATTTAATATAAACAATTAGTGTAAATTAATTATCATTAATTAAGGAATTTGGTAAGTATGACATAAAAAACCGATAACTTAACTATTTTAAAAAAATTTACCAATAATAATTTTCTTAAGATAATAAAGAAGTTTAAAATTTTGAAAAATTAAAATTTGGTTAAAATTAGCATAATTGGATCAAAATAAAAAATTAGTATATATATGAAAAGCTATACTATATAAATAATTTGTACTACATAAATTTTTAATTTTTGAAATAATGCATTTTTCTTTTTTCACGGGGTTCATCTTATTTTATCATATATTGTGTACTAAAAAAATAAGTTTTAAAAAATAATCTCCTTAATTAATATCAAAATATATTAAGTTTGTTTCAAATTAACTGAATCAATTAAATAATTAAGATATTTATATTTGGATGTTTCTGTTATAATGTGGAATCAATTAAACACTTGGCATAAATAAAATATTATTAGTTGAATTTTTCTAAATTTATGAGATTAACATGTTAATTAATACAATTTGGTAAATAAGTAAAGTACTCAAAAAAAATTATAGTAAATCGTGTGGAAAGTTTATTGACCAATGAGATAATTTTTAAAGATTAAAAAATTTCAAAAAAAAAGAGAAAAAAATACTCAGTCAAAATTGACATATTTTGGTCAAGATACACCCTTCCTCTATATTATAACTAGTGTATGCCTCGTCTGATGCACAATTTTAATATACAGTATAATTTATAATATTTGTATGAATTTTATAAATTAAAATAATTTAAACATAAATAATTAAATTATATAGAATGAAAATAATCCATGCAACACATATTTTTTATAAATAATAAATGAATTACTATTAAAATTAAATTTTATTACTTTAATTTACTTAATTATAAATTGTATACTAAGTAAAGTGTTTTCTTATTATAAATAGTAAATAAATAAAACTCAGGTAAATATCATATTTTGATTAGATAGATTAAATATGTGAAAAATAAAAACTAAATAATTTAGATATTAAAACAGTGTATATATTAAAAAAATATCATTAGCTTTTTTAATATATGAATTATAACTTGTGTATTAATAATTTTCAAAAAATAATAAATATTATACTGATGACTAACTATACAAATGACATGTGATTTTGAAGTAGAAAGATAAAAAGAAAAATTTAGAAGAAAGACAAAAAATCACACCGATAATAACAATAAATCAGAGGAAATTATTGAAAAATATTAATGTATATATTCAACTATAGGTTATAAGGAAAAAGCAGACACAACAACAATTTAAATGGAAATTAATTAACGCATGTATTGTATAAAATATTACTGGTGATGGAAAAACCCCCTCGAGACAAAAAGATAAATAAGGAGTAATTTATGAAGAAACAAAGAAATATATATTGATTCTTCAAAGTCTGAGAAAAAGCAATGAGCATTGGGGGATGAATGGAGGCTCTTGCAATCAGTATAGTTTTCATATAGTTATGGGCCATTTCTATAGCTTAAGCATAAAAGATCCTTGGATCATGAACTTATGTAACTATCATCTGCTCTTGTTGGTTAATATATGAGGTGAGGGGCTCAGTAAAAAACCCCACGGCATATTGCCGGTTTTCCAAAAAAAAAAAAAATGAAATATATATTGATACATGCTAATTTAAAAATACCAAAGTAAGATAAAACTATGCTAAACAATCATTCAAATAATATTTTATAAAAAGCTCAAAAACCTCAAAAATTAAAATTAAATCAAAAATAGAAAATCATGGTAAAAAAGGACTCAATTATAATCAAAACTAATTATCCACTAAAAGGTTTTAATAACAAATAAAATTACATAAAAAAATCAATAAATAATATTTTAAGAAGAAAGTAAAATTAATAAAAAAATAAAAATTACTAAAACTTAAATCCTTTCTATTTAGTACAATACAATAAAAATGTATTTTATAAAGTATAAGTAATAAAATAACCTAATTATAGAATATTGAAACATATATGAAAAGTAATGCACAAAAGGAACAAAACATGACTTAAAAATTAATAAAATAATAACGATAAAGATAACTTGGTCCTAATAACTCAAATAAAATAATACAAATTTATAAAACATCTTAAAATTCAATTAGTTATATATATTATTGACCAATTAATAACACATTGTAGTTGTGTGAAATATATAATAGAGTAAATTCAATTATTTAAATAAGCAAAGAAAATATAATATTAATGAATATTTAATATTTTACCAGACGATATAAAAATATTATTGACTTCAAAATAATTATTCTTAAAACTCTCGAAAGACATTACAATATCATCGTTGTCTAAACTATAAATATTACAAAGAAAAATATAGTTAAAAGCAAAATATAAAGATTTAAAAGAAATTAATAATCGAAGAATCAATTATTTATATATAAATACATAATTGGACAATTTCATACAATCTAAAAAATATGAATAAATTATTTAAGAATAAATCGGCTGCATCAAATAAAGGATCAAACAAATATTAATTTAACTATAATTGTTAAACAATAATTTCTTTACTTAAATAAATAAAAAGGACTAAAAAAATATTAAAAACTACAACAATAAAAGATTAAAAAAATTAAACAAAATCATAAAACAATAAAAAAGAAATCCCCAATCCCTAAACAAATACCATAACAAACATAAATAAAAAGATTTTGAAAATTGTTAAAAATCAGCATAGTAAAATTAAAAGAAAAATAATAATATACAAAACTAAAAATAAAAACTATTAAGATATTATGTGTACCAAGAGAGGCCAAAGGAATGAAGACGAACGGAGTTGGCGATGTGAGAGTGAAGAGAGAAGGGAAGAGGTGAGAGCAAAAAATAAATAAAATTAGAATTAAAACTATTGCGTTCAATAAGTGTATAAGACTTTTATAATGAAAATAAAAAATCCTAAAAGATAAATAAGGATATATAACAAAGTTATCAATTTTAGAAGATTTCTTAAATTACGAAGATAGTTGATATAATTTTTAAATTGCTTAGACAAATTAGAGATGGTAATTAATGCCAAATAACCTTTCATTATAATAATTTTATTAATTAAAAAAATTAAAAATTCTAAAAATTTAATATTCAGTGAAAATTGATACATTTTGGTCAAAATACACTCCTCCTATGTATTATAGTTTAGATAAATAGATATATAGATAGATGGATAACAATGAAAAGAAAATAAGAATAAAAAGATATATATATATATATTTTTGAATAAAAAGATAATATAATGCAATCAATATAATAAGAAAATAATTTGTAATATATAAATAATAATCGATTATTCACAACGTAAAAAAAGTAATAGAAAATATCACTACAAATATGTTCTTTCTTGAAGAAGTAACGAAATAACTTATACATTGAATAACGAATTAATGGTTGTTAATTGAAAAAACTTTCCATTAATTAATGTCAAAATTTAATCTTATTACTTACTATAAGAAATATTAAAAAAAGGTAAACTCCCTTAATGTATGTCCAAATACCATTTAGTTGTTCATGTTATTGTTAATATAATATTTCTATATCAATTTTCATTATTCTATACAAAGTTAGTGGAGTAATTTAAGTAAATTTTAATCAAGAAAAAAGTTTGAATTTGAATATAAAACTTTAGTAAGTTATTTAAAATAAATTTTACCATAAATCAATAATTTAATTGATGATAACTTCCCAAAATCAAGGATATATAAAAATAATAAATAAATTAAATAATTAATTAATATAATAATCAGCAACCAATCAAAATTTTTAGTTTTAATTAAAAATTTTAAAAAAATCACAAAATTTTATTTAGTCAAAATTGACATAATTTGAATCAAACACACATTTTCTATATATTATAGTATAGATATAGATAGATAGATAGATATAGATATAGATGCCAATTAGACAAAAGTTCATACTATTACGTTTTTTCGGACAATAGTGGCTCCTCCAAATCGATTCTAGTCTCAGAGACTTGGCTGCCACACAATACTGTAGAATTATGATCTGCGGTTTCCTTCTTCGTTTGGCCGCTCGTCTCAGCTTCCTTAATTTCTTCTTTTTGGTCTTTTGATTTACCCCATAGCACAATGTATAGTCCAACAATCACAGCCAATCCACCCAACATGCTGTATTTAATGTCAGCGAATTAAAACATATATAAATAATCTCATATTGAAAAATAATGAAGAAACAGTTTAAAGAATAGGAAGCTAGCTAGCACTAAGAGTTGTACCTTCCAACGTACAACTCTTCATGCAGAAATATGCAGGCTAGAACAGTTGTGATGACAGTACATAAGGGATTGAACACAGCTGGGAATACTGGCCCTTTCTTTGAGATGCACCAAGCTTGAGCAAAGAAAGTGACAGCTGATGACAGACCCTATATGAGAGCAATTTGAGGAATTCATTTGTATTTCAAAGGGGAAGTATGTGTAATTTTTAAACTAAAGAGCAATTACTGACAGTATAGAAGCAGCAAATGATTTGAAGAGGGGAAGTGAGCTTCCAGGCTTTCATATCAGGCTCTACAATTGATGTCAGAATCCCAGATTGCACTGCTGCCAAGAGACACATCCATGCTGTCATTGATAGATGATCCGGGTAGCAAGATGTTACACGAACCTGTTAAATATTAACCCAGAACTTGTAATTAAACTAGGTATAAATACTATAATAATGAAGTTGGGGTTATATTGTGATAACTATATATACCTGCAAATTAATCCAAATTGACCAGCAAAGAGTACTTGCAATGAGAAGTAAACAACCCAACAACCATGTATTTTGCGATACTAATCGTAAGGAAAGTGAGTTTTCTGTCTGAAATTCCATGTTTAGTAACTTAGGACCTTTCAGTAGTGCCATAGCAGCAGCACCACACACACAGACAACTGTTCCACTTATCTTTGCTAAACTTCTCGAGCTTCGAATATTCACTTTCTCTAGCCTAGAAAAGTGAAAAAGTAAAACAAGAAGTATACATACAGCAGTCTGCAGCCAGATCATAATGATACACTCGAAGAATTTGATTATCGTACATACATACCCGACAGTGGCGGAGCCAGAAATTTCTTTGAGGGGGGTCGATCAAAGTATAATACTAATTGAAAAAATAATTAATTTACTTATTGACCCCTATTATTATTAATTTTAATTTTTGTGAGGGGGGTCAATAATGTAGTATTTCATAAAATTATATACATGTATACCTATATATCTATATAATAATTAAAAAAACTTTTTTTTGAGGGGGGTCAATTGTATCCCCTGAAATGGCTGTGGCTCCGCCACTGATACCCGAATATGGAAGCGATGATAAAGGTGAAGGCAGGCACCAAATTTGCCAATGCGCTCACAACAGATGATGGGAGTAGGTACAGGCCTTCAAAATATATATTCTGGTTCACTGTCACACTGCCAACATATACATACACTTAATTAATTACAATTTTATTGAATTTCATTTGCATTCATGATTCCAGCAGGTCATGAGTACAATTAATGATTTCTTGATGATTACGTAATTAATAATACCCAATAAAAGCGAGGAGGAATATCCACCCGAAGCTAGCTCTTCCACCCCAAACGGCACCCCTCTGTTCCCCTCCTGCACACACATATATATAGATAAAATTATGATGTTAATGAAGTGCATGTGCACGGAAGGGGTTACAGTGAAAGTTTATGTTCGGCCTAACTCACCTTAAAAGTCAGTTGATGAGTTGAGGGTTGTCTTGCATTAACTAGCACATGGTTTAATCTTTTTCCAATGTGGGATGTTAACAGTTACAGCTACTTGTACGTACCTAGAGAAGTAAGCAACAGGAGCAATAAGGAGGAAAGCAGTGAACTGCCTGTAGACGACGAAAACCCTGGAACTCATATCTTGCAAAAGAGCTGCTCTACCAGTTAGATTAACTCCTGCATACATCATTTGACATCCTACCAGAACTGCCATCACCTTGTAATCTTCCCAACCCCAACCCATTCTTTTCTTTCTTTTCTTCTTCCACAGCTACACTACACTGCACTATACTACTTCAAATCTTTATATATACTAAAGTATGCTTACAAATGACAGCTTAAAGCGGGAAATTGCATAAACTTTGTGAACAATTTGGCTATATTAATTAAGCACCACACAAAGTTAAAGCAGTATAATTAATGTTATAAGATAAGAAGACAAAGTTATTGTGGTTCCATTCGTGGAGGCTGACAGTACCTCACATGGAGCCATGGAGGGAGTGATGAGGGAATCCGTCATATTTATGCCATTATTCCGCTCCATCTTTGTAAATTGTATTCTTATCTGCATTTTCTGAACAAAGTGGAATTTCGACGGTGGGGAATAGTTTGTTGGCTTCCCAATTTCCATCTCATCATATTTTTTATATTTGTATATTCCATTCTTATCCCCACCCCCCAACTTTTATGATTCCTCTAATTCAATATAGGAAAAGGATGTTTCTTTATAATTAATTAAGAAATAATTATCTATACTAAGCAACTTTGTTGCTTTAGGAGAGCGCTTCCCATTATATCAATCTTGCCCGTGGGCTCCGGTGGTTACCTCTCATCACCCGTTAGGGATTCCTCAAGACAGGTGCCACTGAAGGACAAAATATTAGGGGATTGGGGGATAAGCACAGGGGATCTAGAAAATGGAGTATTCTAGTTCAAGAGGCTAAACTCAATCTATCATTCCGGCTTAACCGAACTCCTCACCTAAGGCAACTGAAGGATATTTTGATCCAAGCTCTGAACCAAAGCTAATTCCGTTTTGGTGTTTTCGACTCTTTTTTTTTTTTTTTGCTCTTAACTTTTAAAACCAAGACTTTACCTTGAAAATTGAATTCATTAATCGCTTGGATCTTACATCACTTTTAATTGTTTTCATAGTTTTTAATCTTTTTTTTCTCATTTTCTTATATTTTTAGTATTATTTTGATAGATATAATTTTGACTCTTCTTTATTTTTTAATTTATTTTTATATTATTACGTGCATCGAGCATGCGTAATTACTAGTGAAATATTAATTATAATACATCGAAACATAAGATCAGTTGGTCCACGGACAATGTTCGGCCTAATCCATTAAAAGAAAATACCTTTATTTTGGATCACACTCTAAAACCGTCATTTTTCGTGGGCTTTAAAATAAGTGTCACGTTCACAAGTTTGGTTAACTGGGCTTTAATTTCCTGTGTTCTACAAAGCTTTAATGATGCATGTCATTGATAAGTGACGCTGCTGGCACAAAAGTATATCTAACATTCTCACTCGCTTAATTTGTTGATAATCATGAACAGTGCACTAGAGGATATCATACATTTACAAGTAAGCAGTAACAATAAAGAAAGAAAATTATCAAATGTCATCAAATCATTGTTAGAATGCAAGTTATTCAAGCCGTAAACGTATTAGAAACCGAAACCAAATTAAATAAGTGCGTTTCTAGGATGCAAGGAGCAAATTCGTGAGTTACATAAGTGTTATTGTACATATATATTTTTCACTTCTTTAAAAATATGCTGGATAAAATTTAAAATATGATACAAAAAAAATTTAAGTTAATTAAAAAAGGTGTAAGTTATAGGACGATTTTTACAATTTTACCTTATCATATGCCCATTTAACGGGGTCATCTGAATGTTAGTTGATTTGAGAATTTCGCCGAAGGAGTACTAAAGGGAAACTCCACTTATTAAGTATATAGTCGTTACCCAAAATTAAAGAAAATATTGTTAAGTAATTTGCTAATTAGTAAAAAATTATTACATATTTCTAACTTCTTGAGTCCCTCAAATCATGTCCGGGAATTACTAGTTTTTTCAGATAAAAGTGGCGCCTGCAAATCAATTCTAGTGTCATCAGAAACTTGGCTGCCACACAATATTGTAGAATTATGATCTGCAGTTTCTTTTTTCATTTGGCAGCTTGTCTCATCGGCATCCTTAATTTCTTCATAGTCTTTTGCTTTACTCCATAGCATAACGTATAGTCCAATAATCACAGCCAATCCACCCAAGAAGCTGTATTTAAAGTCAGGGAAAACATATATATAATCCCATATTGGAAAATAATGAAATAAAGTTTAAAGAACTGTCAAGGACACTATTAAAAAAGAGCTCTATAGCAACGTATTTTGGCCAAATTAGCAACATATTAGGATTAGCAACGGATTTAGCAACAAGAATTTCCCGTTACTATTTGACAGTTTTCTAGTAGTGGGAATTTGTAAGAGTTGTACCTTCCAATATACAACTCTTCATGCAGAAATATGCAGGCTAGAACTGTTGTGATGATAGTGGATAAAGGATTGAACATGGCTGAGAATACTGGACCTCTCCTTTTAACGCACCAAGATTGAGCAAAGAAAGTCAAAGCTGACGACAGACCCTGTACACAAAAATTGAAATAAACTCTTCTTGTGATTCATTAGTGAATACATATGGCAGCAATTCTGGGAATTCATTTATGTTTTAAAGGGGAGGTATGTGTAATTTTGAAAGCATTAAATTAAAGAGTAATTACTAACGGGAAAAATGCAAATTTAGGACAATAAGTGACCCTTACTAGCGTTTTAGGGACACTTCTAGCTCCGGTCCCAAAAAATGCCACTAACTAATGTTT
>JBBMKE010436868.1:0-10059 GCA_037834125.1 Lippia alba
ATTGTGAGCTGATATTACTAATATTATTAACTACCCTCATTATTACGCATTTATTGTTAGCTTAGTTAGTAAGATGAATTAGTTAGTTAGTTGGTCCAGATGAGTGACACTTGTATGGACTAGATATTGCTAGCATATTTATAGCCTTGTATATAAACCAGTTTGTACAATTATTATGTTCAGTTGAATGAAAATGTTCCCCAAATTGCTTTGTTCTTAGATTATAACATGGTATCGCAGATAATTTCTCTGTCTGATTTTTCCGGCGGAGATTCATCTTCTCCGGCGGAGTTCTTACTTCGATTTTCTATTTCTGTTGTGATTTTTAACTTCGTTTTTGCTGAATTATCAATCTCTCGCCACAAATTTCGGTGACTCATCTTCATTTTCCACTGATGATCCTTTCTATCTTTTTTCTTCGGAACATTTGAATTCATTCTTGGTTTAGCACCAACTAATTAATGATAATTACTCCACCTAAAGTCGTTCGATGTTCATCGTGCTTTTTGCTAAAAATAAACATGGATCTGTTGATGGTTCCCTCACTGCTCCGACATTGCATGACTTTCAATCTCGCCGGAAGGTTGGATCCATAACAATCATGTTGTTATCTCGTGGATTTTGCATTCCGTCTCCAAATAGATTGCTTCCTCTATCCTATTTTTGGATATTGCTTGCGATATTTGGCTTGATTTGAAGGATCTCTTTCAAGAGTCTAATGGTCCTCGGATTTTCCAGCTGCGCCAGGCTCTACTCTCCACACGTCAGGACAATCAGTCTGTAAGTGTCTACTTTACCAAAATGAAGACACTTTGGGAGGAGCTTTAGATTTTTTGCCCTATTTGCTCTTGTAATTGGCGTGCATGTGATGGTGTGTGAGATTTAGGCCTTTATTATCAATCCGAATAAGTTATGGCTTTTTTGATGGGGCTTAATAACTCCTTTGTTGCTGTTAGAAGTCCTATATTGATTATGGAACCTCTCCCTACTATGAGCAAAGTTTTTGCTTTGTTGAGTCAAGAGGAACACCAGCGTAATCTGAATGTTGCTGGACCTTCTTCTTCATCATCACAATTGGCTTTTGCAGCTAGAACTGGTCCTGGTTCTGTCTCTAGATTTCCTCCTTCTTATGGCAGAGGTTCGGGTGTTGGCCGTGGCTATGGCAGGGGTAAAGCCAAACTTGAATGCACACACTGTAAGGGCACAAATCACACTGTTATAGGTATTATCAAATCTATGGCTATCCTCTGGGTTACTTCTCTGGTAACAAACCTAAGCCACCTGCTTCTTCATCGATTCATCAACCTTCCCCTTCACCAACTGTGGTGAATCATGTGAAGATGGTTTCCACCTCTATTCCTTCTAGTTCTAGTTCTTCTAATGCAACTAATTTCTTACATTCTCTATTTGATCAACATTATCAACAGTTATTGTCTATGCTATCTTCACAGATGCACAATACTGCTCATGTTTCCACAACTAATACTGCTGCTCCCTCAGTCTCCAACACAGGTATGTTGCTATCTACATATTCCTCTTTTGTTGTTAGTACTTCAACTTAGATCTTAAACTCTGGAGCTAGTAGGCATATTTGTTGCAATTGGTAATTATTTAATTCCACTGAAATAGTCTCTCTTGTTCAAGTTTTACTGCCAAATGGTTGTTCCATTCCAGTTACACACAAAGGCATTGTCACTTTACATCCTTGTATAGTGTTAACAAATGTCCTTTATGTTCCTGACTTCAGATTCAACCTAATTTCTCTTAGTAACATGTTGGGCTCTTCACGTGTTTCTATTTATTTCTTGAGTGATCAATGCACAATTTTTTATTCTCAACAGAAGGTGATGATTGGCAAGGTTAGGATCTAAGGTGGTCTTTACATTTCTAATGCTCCTGCTAGTTTTCCTAGTCTGTATGTATCTCAAAATATTGTGAATAACATGTCTCCAGATATTTGGCACAATAGAATGGGATATCTTTCATTCCCTGTACTTGAAAAATTGAAGTCAGTTTTGGGATCATCATCGGCTAAAAGACCACTTTCTCATTATTTTGTTTGTTCATTAGCTAAACAAAAGAAGTTGTCTTTTCCTTCTGAGAATAATAAATGTTTGCATCCCTTTGATTTGATTTATGCTGACATATGGGGGCCCTTCAATCATGCACCCACAAATCCTTATAAATACTTTCTAACCTTAGTAGATGATCATTCCAAATTCACTTGGATATTCCTATTGAAATCCAAATCTGATGTCCTACATGTTGTTCCACAATTTTCCAAATGATCAAAACACAATTCAACTCTGACATTAAAGCCTTTAGATCTGATAATGAACCTGAACTAGCCTTCACTGATTTCTTCAAATCTAAAGGTGTTTTCCATCAATTTTCTTGTGTGGAAACCCCACAACAAAACTCTGTAGCAGAGAGGAAGCACCAACACTTGTTGAATGCAGCTAGAGCTCTCCACTTTCAATCTAGAGTTCCTTTGCAATTTTAGACTGATTGCTTACTTACAACAGTTTATCTCATTAATAGAACACCTTCTTCTAAGCTTGATTATCTGTCACCTTTTGGCATTTTATATCAACAACCTTTTGATTTTCAATTTCTTAAGGTGTTTTGCTTCTACTTTATCTTCCCAAAGACACAAGTTCAAGGCTAGAGCCAAACCTTGTGTTTTTTTGGAATATACTCCTGGTATAAAGGGTTACACAAATCCTTGACATTGTTACCAAGGACACTTTATTTCCAGAGATGTAGTCTTTCATGAATCTATCTTCCCATGTAAAGATGGACTAGAGTTCTTTAATAATTCACAAGATGATTTTCCTGAGTTATCACTCCCTATTCCTCATATTCCAAATTCATCTGAGGAATTTATGCATACTGCATCATCTGAAGACACTGTTATCTCTTCTTCACCACAGCAGCATTGCAGGAAGTCTACTAGACAAATCAGACCACCTTAGTACTTAAGGGATTATCATTGTAATCTATTGCACAATAAGCCTAATATGTCTGATGATTGTCATTATCCTCTAAGTTCTTGTGTCTCATATGATAATGTATCTTGTCAGCATATATTTTCCACTCTCAGTATCACTGCACACTCAAAACCTCTGAGCTATAAGGTTGCTTCTGTAGCGCCCCACAAGTAGGGACCACATTCCCCGCACCAAGATCTAAATTCGGTCACGAAATGAAAGTCCGTACCCGAATCCACCCTAGCGAACGGGCGACACTCACTCATGTAGCACCCCGCACGTGAGGCACCATATCCCGACCCGAGTACGAAACCGAGGCTCCGCAACTGAATCCAACCATAGCGAACGGGTGACAAAACAAAACGAAACCTAAGCTAGGCGAAACTTAGACCCCGTCAGATAAAACCTAACATACAGAGTGCAAAAGCACAAGAATCAAACCGGAAAGCATACATAACACATAGGTCACATAAATACAAGTATTGGCCCTCGAAACGAGCCCAAACACCCAAAACCCGAACCTATACACTGTTCATCGTCTTTCCCAATTAGTACAATAGGCACATATCAAGTGACGAAAGGGACAACACAAGAAAGCACGTAACGAATAGTATACAATTCTTACCTTGGATCGTTGATTGATCGGGCGAGGGGTCGGGAAGCTCGAGCTCAAGGTTGGCCAAGAATGGGGGTTTCCTTCTTTTCTTTCTCTTCTCCCTCCTATGCTTGAATCAAATGATGAGGGAATTGGGGAAATGGCTAATAAAGGGTCGGTTCAAGAAATGGGTAGGGTCAAAAACTCCGATCCGAAAGGATCCGATTTTAAAACGGTAGGGCTATCAAACGGCTTTAGAAATTAAATAGGTTAATTCATAAAATCCGAATCATCGAATCGGATTAAATGAATGGGTCAGAATTCGAATTCGAATTCCCAAGCTCAAATAGCACAAGGGCTAAAACATCCTAATTAAATTAGGTATCCTAATTCGGCAAGTATTGAACAATTGAGCTCGAGAACGATTAAATAATTCTAAACGCACTTAATGAAATTAAATCCACGTTGACACGTAGCATGCGATTCACATAATCCTCGTAATTACTGAATTAAACTCACACGTGTCGCCGTACTTGAAGGTCCGAAAAGCAGGGGCGTCACAACCTCTCCCCCTTAAGAGAATCTGGTCCCCAGGTTCACCGGTTCGAGTTTCAAGCTCAAACAACTTCTCGTATTCACCCAAGTTCGAGGTTCTCGAAGTCCCAACAAGGGTTAGCTTGAAAAGGTCTTCAAGCACAAGGGGTTTGAATCTTCAAATCGATTCGGTCGTAAGAATTGGTCGTTAGAACTCACACGGTAAAGAGGGTCTATCTAGATTCAACACTCACCGATTGAGTCCAATTAAGACAACTCTCAAGCTCGGTAATTTAGATTGACGTGGTTAACGAACTCACGTCGCTCCATCACCGAACCTTTAACCAAATCTTCTTCACCACGAACTAAAATCCGAAGTGTCACACATCCGGATTCTCTTCACACCACCAAAAATCTTCACAAGGAGGTCATCGATCTCAAAGCGAAACTCGGCCCTCGACTCACCAAGAAACAACCACTCTCGGCCTCACAAGCCGCTCACAAACAACAACAACAAAACGAAAATAAGTATGATGCACATGATATGCATGCTCATATGTACCATTCACCGATGTTGCGAGATTCTCAAAGTTAAGGATATTGCTTGATGTCGAAGTCGTTGGTTCAAACGTATGCTTTAGCTTGTGGTACTCATTCTCACTTTATTACTTACCCCGAACTTAATCCCACGACTAGTTTATCTTCTAAATTCCTTGGATCTTCGTCCTCGGCATTCTTAAGTAGTTTCTTACTTGCGACTCGATTTCATATTTTTCTTGAGGTCTTGAGAACCCGAATGAAGTCTTTAGAGTTTCCATAAGCCAAACTCGCGGGCTTCGATTACCTATTAGGATTTCTTTTCCTTTCGATATCTTTGAATCTTGAACCCGGTGGAAGTCTCCAAAATTTCTCCTACCAAATTTCTTCTTAAAGATCTCAGGTATATGAATGTTACCCTCGGCTCCATCTTTGAATCGATCTTTAGCACTTTCAAACTTACTTGGGAAGTTCCCATATTCCATTCTTGAGGGACATCTCGACTTCAGTTTCTAATTGTTACAAAAATCGAAGTCTACGGATTCCGGTTACTTATTAAATTCTTCACTTTGATCAAAATCCCGAGGAAGCTTCATACAATAATTTCTTGTTCTTTTTAATAACCTCGTCTGTAGCTCACTTCTCGATCCATGACCAAACTCCCAAGTTGAGCTTTCATCTCTTGTGCATTTATTTCCTAGCCAATTCGAAGCACTAGATCCGATTCGTTTCCTCCTAGACTTCAACCTCTCACAAGGGGAATCCTTCATCTCCGAATTTCGGCTCGAGCTCTTCTTTTGTTCGTCTTGAGTTGTAAAATTACATTTTAAAGAATTCTCTCCCCCTTAAATTTTATGCCCTTAATCAGGAGAGGTAATTCATCCAAATCCCGTTAATTGCTCATGGTCGATAAATCTCTAGGCATCCCAACTTTATTTTTACCTAAATTTTCCAACAGCTAGCATCCTTCCAAGATCCCGTTGTACTAGAACTCCATGTCAACTTCCTAATCCTTGTTCTCCCACAGAATTTTCCCCAACCAAATTCTTTTCTCTTCAACCCACAATTCTTCGATCTCCAAAGAATTCAACTTCACAATTCGATCGCGTAATCACTAAAATAGAACATCAGCTATGCATGCAAGGTCAAAGTGTAAATGAAATGGGTCACATAATCGACATTTAGACACGCAAAATGTTCCAGGCAATGCATAATCAAAACCAAGTAATAACGCGATAAATAAATATGTCGTGAATGCACGTGCCATGGATGCGAGTACCTTGTCCCATGAATTCTTGTTGATCTCCAATTTGAAGTTGTTGATCCTGGGCTTGTTGCTTGTTAGCTCTGGGTCGATCACAACCGGAAAACTTGTGCTTTGTTGATCCACAAACGTAGCACATCTTCAACCTATCCCAACATGCTTCATAGGTATGAGTTGTTCCTCCGCAATAAGAACACGATTGTGGCCTTCCCTCCGTCTTTGGTGTATCCCTAATCTTGTGTTTCTTCTCACGGATTTTCTTGGCTCGAGTTCTATATTGATGAGATGCTTCTTCCACTTGTAGATTTGAGCATAAGCTCACTTCAGATCCCTGCCCCGATGTATCCTTCTCCTTGCCCCTTGATAGAATCCGAGTTTCAACTCTTAGAGCTTTCTTTGTGGCCTTATCCCATGTGCTCGTATCCTTTGCAATTAAGGCTTTCTTGAATTCATCCCGAAGACCCTCCATGAAGTACTTGGCCTTCAAGTGATCGTTGTTCATAATATGAGGCACGTACTCACCCAACTTCTCAAATTTCTCCATGTATTCCAAGACGGTTCTACCTTTTTGCTTCAAGGTGAAGAATCCTTCCATCCTTCGTTCTTGTAAAATAGCCGGTGCGAACTTTTTTCGGAACTTTCGAACAAACACTTCCCAAGTTAGCTCCTCGCTTGTTGCTTCTAATTGTTGAGCAACCCTTTTCCACCATTTTCTTGCTTGTCCTTGTAGAAGAAAGGTAGCAAGGCGAGACATCTCTTGAGAGTTACGTGGCCATATTTCAAAAATTCCTTCTATTTCTGAAATCCACTCTTCAGCCTTCAAGTCATCTCCTTCTCGAAATTTGGGAGGATTGAATGTTATAAACTTCCAACATAACGTCGCTATCGAATTCATTGCGAATACCTCGGTGGGAGACTGCCCTCGATATTGCAGATAGGTGGAGAAAGTTGATAGTAGGGTTGTTGATACGATAGTTCCTGAAAATCTCACAACTACGGTTGAAATAGATGCATGCCAATTAGTATATGAGTATGTCACATACACGTTGGAAAAATTTCAAGCAAGAGATGCAATGCATTGCACGTAATAAAGTCAATAAGTTGCAAGAATTTCATATGCAGATCATAGCAAATTCAATGCAAAACGTAGCAAACTCGATGCAAAATGCAAACACATAGCCAAATTATCCTATGCCGTACGACTTAGACAGACTCAAACGACACCGAACCCCGGTTTTTCAACCTGGGGCTCTGATACCACCTAAAGATGTAGCACCCCGCACATGAGGCACCACATCCCCCGCACCACGGCCCGACCCGAGTCCAAAACGGAAGCTCCGCACCCGAATCCAACCGTAGCGAACGGGTGACAAAATAAAAGTAAACCTAGGCTAGGCGGAACTTAGACCCTGTCAGATAAAACCAAACATACAGAGTGCAAAGCGGAAGCTGAAACATACACATGCATTGGCCACGGGCCCGCAGAAACTTAAACATACGATCACAATCAGCCTTGGGCTCCCCAGGCCTCTTTTCGAATGGATAACGAATCCCGGCAAGGATCATATCAACAACGAAGGCATAAACGTACATGTGCATATACATATCTTCAAACTTACATAATTCAAACTTATACAAATGCAAAAATGCATCCTTCTAGAACAGAACAAAAGACAGACTCCAAGGACCTAAAACGACTCCGCCTAGCACCAAACTCCGAGCAAAACCTGCAAACTAAAAGATTGGGGAGGGAGAGGTGTCAGTCGATCCACTTGACTGAGTGAGGGGCAACCCACACACACTACATAAGTATAAAGAGCAAAGCAGGCACGGAATCATAATGTCCATGAACACAGGGATGGTTTTTGCATACTAAATTATTTTTCCCATGATACATAAGCGTAGGGATTATAAAGCAATTGTACAAAACATAGCGTATTCAAAGCATGGTCATAACTTATCTTGGCTTAGCCTATAAAACAATCCATTTTTAACTTAATTTAGAATCCATTCCTGTTTCATGAACCATAGTAGAACAGACATAACAGAATGCTCGGCGGGTACGAGCACAAACTCCCCCAACTCCTCAAATCATAAAATAACACAAACAAAGCAGAAAACTTACAAATATAACATATCATCCTCTCCTTCGGGTGATGGAAGGGCTTATACACCCTAGCCATCCAAACAAACAAGGGGAGTGCAAGCACTCCAAACCTCAGGATTCATTCCTTCACCAAACCTCCTAGTGAGTTCAGGGGTGATCCTCTTCTGACAGATGGAGACTATGTCCAGGCTGAGCCCGACTGCCCGATGCCATTTCGGGATTCCTGACCCACAGTCTTCGGGGCCCAACATAAACATATACATAGCATATCATATCATAACCCGCTACAACAGAGACAGACCGACGCAACTTATACTTATACGTATACATGCCACATCCGTTTATTCATACGTACTAATTCCTTGCCAATCTTGGCTCATGACAAACACACGGTTAAAAACATAGCTCATGTGGCTAGACATATCAAATCAGAACTAATTCAAGCATACATAGGCCTGTACATTGCTTAAGGTACTTATAAACCTTGGACATATCAAACAAATACATATCTCACATTTATTTACATACATATAGGGCTTATTAAATAACATGCATTCAAAACCGAGCTCATTACATTAAGGTTTAACGATAACCTAACCTCACCTTACATAGAAAAAGCCAAAACTAAAAGGAATGATTCACCCAGGAATCACGAGGAACCTCGAAACACCACCCCGGGTGCACCTGAGCAAACTAGAAACAAGAACAAAACTTAGACTCAATTATGAACCACATACACGCACGGCATTATGCTTAACACATAAGAGATGCAATTAATCACATAAATGTACAAATAAATCATTTTCATGCGAAATCATGCATACGAGTAACATACACAAGCATATGCAATTCGAAACTCATAGTTAACATGCATATGGTGCATACAAGAACAAATGAGAAACATGCAAAACACATAGCAAATGAACAAAAACACAAAACCACACAGGCAGAACCAAACAGCCGTTTCGGGTCCTAACACAAAACCCAAATGCCCGTTTCGGTCTCACAAAATGCCCAGAAACACAAAGCCAAACGGCCGTTTGGCTCCAAAGAACAAAAGCCAAACGTCCGTTTGGAAACTGTCTGGACTTACAGACATTTCTCAAACGGCCGTTTGGAAATTACACTGGATCTCCAAACGCCCGTTTGAAAACCTTCTGCCTCAAAAAATGCCACCCCAAATAGCCGTTTGGGAAATACACTGCAAACCCAAACGCCAGTTTGGGTCTCCCCTGTGCCCAGAAAACAGCAATAATGGCGAGGGAAAGCTCGACCAAAACACACACATATGCGCACGCAAGGCCCCAACGCACAAGAATCAAACCGGAAAGCAAATATAACACGTAGATCACATAAGTACAAATATTGGCCCTCAAAACGAGCACAAACACCCAAATCCCGAGCCTACACACTATTCATCGTCTTTCCTAATTAGCAATTAAGCACGTTGCAAGCGACGAAAGGGGCAAAAAAATAAAGCACGTAACGAATAAGATACAAATCTTTCCTTGGATCGTTGATTGATCGGCCGATACGTCGGCTAGGCTCGAGCTCGAAGCTTGGGGCCAAAAGCGGGTTCCTTCTCTTCTCTTCTTCTTCACTTAAAAGATGGTCCAAGAATGAAGAGGAATATATGGTTAAAAGGCTAATATATTCGGGTCGGATCAAGAAACTGGTAGGGTCAAACTCCGGTCCAATGGATCAAATTCTAAAATAGTAGGGCTATCAAATGGCTTTAGAAATTAAATAGGTTAACTCATAAAATCCAAATCACTGAAATGGATTAAATGAGGGGGGTCGGAATTCAAACTCAAATTACCAAGCTCAAATAGCCATGAGGCAAAAACACCCTAATTAAATTAGGTATCCTAATTCGGTAAATATTGAGCAATTGAGCTCAAGAACAATCAATTAATTCTAAACGCACTTAATGAAATTAAATCCACGTTGACACATAGCATGCGATTCACATAATCCACGTAATTACTGAATTAAACTCACACGTGTCGTCGTACCTGAAGGTCCGAAAAGC
>JBBMKE010436878.1:0-10058 GCA_037834125.1 Lippia alba
TCCCTATTCTTATTCTCTCTTGATACACCATATCTCCTACTCTTATCTCTTGATACACCATATCTCCGTCCATATCAAAGATGTCGATTTAGCCCATTCATATCCTAGCAGGGGAAAAATGACGACCAAAGGAGTTTCGAGAAGGCAATTAAATAACGATGAAACTTATCCAACAATAATTCAAGTCACTAAGGTGCGTGCACGAAGTTTGGTGTCCAAGTATGGGACTTGTTTCCCATTATGACCAAAGTAGGTAAATTTTTTTACAAATTTGATCTGCATTGAAAATTCGTCTGGTCTTTCATGTGAGCATATACTTAATATCATACCAAGGGGATAAATAAGGCCCAAGTTGAGGTGAATCCCATCGGGCACCTCCATGGTCAAGTTTTACGACAACAAGATTGAAAAGGTACTTACTTCTTCAACAGTTCAACCAAATAAGATATGCAACTGAAGAGACAATACTTAATCAATTGTAAGGACTATTTAGGTCAGAAACAACATGAAATATAAAGTAATAAGAAGACAAGTGGCAATTCCAGAAGCAACTTTTAGTCATCGAGATGATGAGGACGTTTTTGAATTAGCCGGGAGAAAATGTTCCGAACCGGCTAATTTCTTGAAAGTTCGAAATATTTAAGCTCATCCTAAAATGCATCTTGTACATATTCATTAACTAAGTTCATTGATATTTCCTATAATCATTCTGGAGAAATGTTGAATGTATGAAAAATATATAGAAGTGTTTAGAAGCTTGATGGCAATTGTTGTGTCAATAAAATCTTAGCCTTTTCATTTGTAGGATTGACCCTATAAGACAGTATGTAGCTCTTTGTCGATCCTGTTAGTTCAATATTATGCTTGTCACCTGCTTAAAGCCTATTGTAGTTCATATTTGGAAAATAAGACCGACACTCAACCACCTAAAATAAGATTGGTTGGTATTGAGTGTCGGGTTCAAAACTAGCCATAAAACTTAAAAATTTCATGTTTAGTTTTGATGTTCTTTACAAAAAGCCTATAATGTTGAACAACTTGTTCAACTTGTTACTCATTTTACGTGTTGTATGGCCTTCAAAAAACATTTCGAAGTGGTGATAAAATTAAAATTTCCCTATCCTTTATATTTTTGAAATCAACTTCTTCACGACGCAAATTCTTCACAAACTTTTTGGCGATATTAGATGCATTCTGTCCCTCCTCGAAGTAGAGTTGAGGGAGTTGAAGAATTCATGTAAGCATTGAAATTCCATATTTGCATGTAAATTTGGATTTGATAAATATAAAACCAATTTCCTTATAGCCTTTTTATTTCGGTATTTTCTTTTAAAAACATAAGGGAAAATTCTTTCATAAATGTTATTTCGGTATTTTCTTTTAAAAACATAACGGAAAATTCTTTCAAAAATGTTAGTTGTTAAAAATGGTGTCTTGGTTGTTAAACTAAATACTTCGTCTTACTATTTTTAAGAGTTTATTAAGGAATTGAGTCGGATAATGGGTTAGTAAAAATCTTTACACCCGTAATGTATCGGCGTGTATTTCACCCTATGAGAAGAGATCCCAATTCTCAAATTCAGAATTAACAGATTAAAAGTCTATGAAGAAAAAATCCTTATTTTAAGATGCATGAGTGACTAAATGTGACTCTTGATGTGTGGTGACCTGAAAATCGAAATAATCCACGCCGCGGCAAGTGTTTGTAATTTCTCAAACTTCAGGGAAAGTTTGCATAATTATCCCTAAATTAAACGCACATATATACCTGATAACCGGCAGCTTGTTCGGTGGGGAAAAAACGGTTGAGGGGGTAAAAAAAAGGGAGAAGTTGGGCAAAGGCAGGCCATGTAACAGCATCATCTCGGTTGTTGTATTTAGTTTCATCGTACAAGAGCTTACAGGAATCATGCTATGGCACAACGAAAGATTCTTGCTTGAATCCTATGAATGTATTTGAGCAGTTCATGCTCTCGTATGGTACCTACAGAATTTAATTTATCAACTCATGAAAAATGTACATACGTGTTGAATATCGGGTGTGCCAGATACGGGCTATCCCTAACGAGTCCTGAAGGTATTAAACTTTCAACCTCCGGTGCAAGAGAGACAGCAGTGAACGTCACCTGATTAACATGATATTGATGTCAAAACAGGCATACAAATAATTAGATTTTGCTAGCACATTCTTGATAGAAAGCATAGTTACCGGCTTGCCACCCGCAAATACTTGAAACAGCTTGTCAACATCTTCCAACTCGGCTGTTTCATCTAAAGAAACTGTTATCTGAGAGACAAAGGCTATATTTACGAGTCTTGATATTTCCACCAAATAATAACAATGACAATCTATACCTATATAAAAGTCTTGGATCTTGATAGGACTATTGTGAAATGACGTAATTAGCTATCATTCAATTAACTATAATATTTATGTAGCTTACAATCAATAATTCAATTTAATATTTTTATTGCATTTTACTGAATTAATTCATCTTTATTAAAGTGTTAACTTTTGCAATCCTCCTCCCTATTTATATTCTCATTTAATTTACAATAAACTTTAAGTTAAATTAAATATTTAATACGTGTTAATACCAAATTAACTATGATATTTATATAGAAAAAAAATTAACAATTCAATTGAATATTTTATCTTTAATTTAAATTAAGTATATAATATGTGTGAGTACCAACCAGATTAATTTGATGCAATTAACACAAATTTTGAGTACAAATTAAGTCAATTGACATAAAGTTTGCAATAAGTGTGAGTACCAACCACAAAAGGTTGAACAATATTTATTTGGTGAACAAATCAATAATTAAATTTAATTATTTTATCTCTAATTTAAATTAAGTATCTAAATTGCGTTAATATGCAACTAGATTAATTTGGTGTAACTAAATTTGATTTACTTGACAAAAATTGAAGAGGTTTAAAATGAAATTATTTAGACTAATTTGATATATAATTAAATAAAATTTATTTTATTACGTATTAATTTTGAAACTATTTCATTCTTCTTCTTCTTCTTCTTCAATGTCCAATAGTACCAATTTATTTATTAGTTAAATTCATCTACGTTGATTAGTATTAGTACTTTATTTGGATTAATTATTAATTTTTAATAATTAATAATTCACTATAAAATGACTCCTAATATATTCTCTCAAACTTATGCCATGTGATTAAATATACTTATTAGAAATGGTTGATCATGTAACATAATTCTATATTTCATAAATTCACATTAATTATCATTCAATATTCTTAATTTGCTAAATCATTTAATTATTTGAAGAATTATATAAATTAATTAATTTTCATATTGATAAATAATTATAAAATATTTTAGAAACCTTTAAAATAATACAGAAATGACTCAAAATCTAGAATAATCATTATATGAGAAAATTTTAAATTATATATCTTTATAAATTATTTTTCACCATGGGATAATTTCAATATCCAATATGAATTTATAGAGGTGAAATGTATAAATAATTAATTTTATTGTATTCAACTTTATAACTTATCTTAAAAATAGTCTTACTTTTCACCATGGGATAATATCCAATATGAATTTATAGAGGTGAAATGTATAAATAATTAATTTATTATATTCAACTTTATAACTTATCTTTAAAATGGTGTTACGTGCAATGCACGTGCACTTTTTCTAGTTTCATAAAAAGAAGTAAAAGCTATAGTTGACGAAAACTATTTTAGGGCGGGATTTGTTTAAATATTTTAACCTAATTCCCCATATCTATTTGTAGATATCGGAACCCTTCCGGTCTTGTATATTGGGGTCTGTTTCAAATTTATTATTTTTCCTATACTTAATAATGAATTGGATATTATATCACCTAATAGTCAAAGAGCAGAACAGAAACATGTAAAAAAAACAACAAAAATGTACACTTTCAACCAAAAACACAAAAATATACAACTTAGAATACCAAAAAACCTAGAGATAGCCAACAGGGCTTGAAAATTGACATGCCTAAAAGACATCGAAAAAAGATATAACCAACAGGGCGTCGAAAGAAGAGACAGAGCAAATGTACGCTGAAATGTACCAAATCCAAATGAACTAGGTCAAATTATTTAAACAATAGTTCCTCAACCCGATTTTCAGAAATCTAAGAGAAAATGCAGGAATGTATAAAATTTCATATATCATTTTCACAAATAACTGAAGTTATACTCTTGGACTTCGAACTCAAACTGTAAATACCTTAATGTTCTTCACAAACCGGCGAAAATCCAACACCAAACGGACGATACCACAAAATAATGCTTCCTCGCACAGATTCCCTTCCGGTAGCCGGATTTCTTCAGCAAATCTAGGGCGCAATGAAGGTCTGCAGCTCAAGTTTTTCCCTCCAAGAAATCATACACTCTGAAATGTTGCTTTGAAATGAAAATGAAAGGAAAATGACTGAAATACAATGAAAGGGCATTAGTGGAATTTCACACTGTTTTCGTTGACCAAATGGAATTAGGGGGCGGTGAGCTTATTTAAACAAACAGAGGGTTTTTTGAATTTTTTTTTTGTCAGGGATTTTTTAAACATTTCGTATTACATAGGGTTTTTGGGGTTGTTGGCTCTAAAATTAAGTTCTTCTAACATAATCAAAATAAAAGGCTATACTCTATCATAGAGTCTCTATGAACAAACTAATCCCTAGTTTGAATTTTATTTAGAATGATCGGAAAATCAAATAATATTTTTATCTTTTGTTGACAAACAAATACAAAGGAAAAGGTGCAATTATATATAGACAGATTTTAAGGATTTAAAGTTTTTCACGTAGTTTGACTATGAGTTTATCCTTTTTAAGTTCGTCATATTTCAGTTGTCGTATTTATAGGGTTTAAGGATTTACAGAATTTTTCATAGTCCAATTACTTTAAACATAATTCCTAATTTTCTATTGGATTGGGTATTAATCATTTCAATTCGTTTTGGATTAATTCACTTTCTACCAAACCAATCCATCAAATCACTTATTCACCCTATATTATTAATTCAATGTATTTACGTATTGAGTTGAACCTTAGGTTACATGAGAAGATCATCAATATATATCTCATATAGGTAGTCTGATTCAAACGATTTAAAGAAATCATTTTGGCAATCAAATTCAAGTTGGAATACATAATACTTTAATGTATAATCCCTTGTTTATTCTTAAAACAGACAGACTAAGCTCCATTATTAGATCTAAATTCACTAAAGATTTTTCATTAGATCATGTTTAGTAGAGCTTGCAAACACAGAACCACATGTTTTTAGGCTTCCAACATTATTTAGTTTGGGATTGTTTGGAATCCAAAACCCCTTTTGTTAAAGCTGAAGTAACCTAGAATTATAGAAAGAGATTTTTTTCCCCCACGTCTAGGTTGTAGGTAATTTTATAATTAACTTCATTTTTGTATAGTTTATTTTTATTTTTTCAAACACTGGTTTCTATTTAATTTTTTAATGTTACTTTTACAAAAATTCACTATTTTTAGTATGCTATCACTTTATAACTAATTAGTACAAAAACAGAAGTTTTTACTTTATGATCTCCCTGTTCTTATTTATGTTTGTTTCATTTACATAAACGCTGTGGGCATAAATAGATGATCCAAATTTTTAAAAAAATAATTGAAAAAAAGATATTTTTAAAAATCAATTTCTATTATGACCTTTTATTACGCGGCGCGTGTATACGATATTTAAGACAATCTTTTAGAGGGGTCATTTGATTAGATAGGTTCAACCAAAAAAATAAATAAATTATTAGACAGGATAAATGGAGTTAATTGCACTAAAAAAAACTCAATGATTGTAATAAATTAACACTCATTTAGCATTTCCAACCCTACATTCTGGTTGTAGGGTTTTGAGTGCTAACTTTAATATAATCACAAGGTTTTCAATGCTAATTTATATAATCATAGGGTTTCCTTTGAGAATTTTCAAATAACAGGATTCGAAGTGCCAATTAAGCATAACACAGAGGGTATTCGTACAAAAAACTCAGGAAAAATGTATATCAACCTAAAGATGAATAGAATATATGGCCAACAAAGTTCGGTTCAAATAATTAAATAAGTTTTTTTCTTATAACAACTATTCCGGTTCAAATCTCATTTGTAAGAATATATTTAAAAAAATAGAAAAAATAGTTGAGGATGGGATAAATGAAGGATTTGAATTGTTTGGATGAACATATAATCCCGAAGTTAGGCAGAGTAATGCCAAGCAATTGGCCCCCACCACTACTATTGTCTGAGACTGTGAGTGGAGAGGGAGGAGACTGAGTCACAAAATACACGCATTACACTGCAAAAGCACGAATTCACAGATAATCATACTATAGAAGCCATTAACACCAAATGAGGTTTTTTCACAAACTTTTCACTTTCGCTCCAAACTCCATAATCCATATACCTGTCCCTACACCTTGTTTGCTTTCAACTCTCCTGCAAATTGCAAAATACAACAGCACCTTGTCTCCAGAGGATCCTTGGCTTCGCTACGGTGGGTGAGGTTTCTCACTTTAAATGTTTGTATTTTCTTGATTTTTATTTGGCAATAGCTTACACGCATGCACAATGAAAGATGCCATGTAGTTCGACACCAAAGTTTTCTTTTTTCTTCTGTTTTTGGTCAGTATATTCTGATTTATAATCGCTTCCAGACAAGGTTCTTTGGTATTGGTCGTAAAGAGTTAAACTTGAGTTGTTTTTCAGATTAATAGAAGTTTTGCATCGAACCAAAGGGAACATCTGTGGCAGTTGAATAGGTGGTTTATGGATTTAGAGTGAAACCCGGCTGTTGTTTATTGCGCTGTTCTTTCAATGAAATAGATTTTTTCTTCTGCTAATTCTTTTGTATATAGTCTCAAATTTTGCCTTGAACAGTAAGGGAGAAGTGATTGACATGTTAACTCAGTTTCTTGAATTTTTGACAGAGTTGTCATTCGTTGCTATTGTGAACGGGGCATTGCAATTCATCTTTGTGAAAGCTCAGAAATTGGTTTAAGTTGCTGGACATAATTTGATTTTGTTGCTATTGGAGATGGGCCTGCTTATTGGAGTCTTAGTGCTGGCGTATTTATCCTCTTTTGCGTCCCCAGATGAACAAGGTATTATTCTTCTATCATCTTATCTTACTTTTGTGCAGAATCTCATGTGTATATGCAGATGCCGACATCCAGAGACTGGATGTTGTAGTATATAGCACAAGGGAACCAATCCCAATTCCCAAGTATGAGTCTGTTTAACCGTTGCGGAGTTAAAAGGTCAATTAAAGTAGTCTATCCTTCCTCCTCCCACCAACACAACTAAGTGACCTTAATCACCGTTTTTAGATGATGCTCATTGAATACTACAGCTAATATATCCACAAGAAATCTATTTCTCTTTGTAGCATGCTATGAGTGGAAATGAGAGCTCTTCTCGGTGGTTGCATGGTGATATAGACACTTTTCTCTTCCACATTCATTTTGATCACATGTTGATTTGAAATGAGCAGGCAGAATGGTTTTCAATTCACATTATGCTTGATATTTCTGTATTTTCTGATTTCCTGTAACATATTTAGTTGTAACTTGAACAATTGAAATAAAAGTAGAAAAGGATTATCGAGAGTTATAGGGGTGTTGTAGTTGATTGAGAAATTATACTATGTATTACAAGAAACTCTCCAACCCTCCTACTATCTGTAGCTAATTTGATCAAGAAGCCAGAAACATATCCCATTTGGAGCAGACATAAATTAATCAACCTTTCATCAGTTGGTTGTAGGTATGAGTGCTGTGCACTATGATCCGACCTAAGAGTGCTATTTAAAAATCTTCCCTTTTCAAGTTTTGATTAGACTTAGTTGCATAATATGTAAAGTACCTGTACTTAGACTTAGTATTGGATTTTGTATTTTCTAAGCTTAGATCAGAACCTGGATCCCTTTTAGATATAATTCTGTCAATCATCCATTCGTAATGAGCTGCCTTCAAATTGTCGCAGACCATTAACACAATTACAAAATTTTGGTCTAATAGATGTATTTGTTTAGCTGTTGGGAAGGTTATTCGTTATACACTTAGATCCAAATTGTATATTGGACTTTAAGTTTTATTATGAAATAAGTCGCAGGTTGGATAACTTAGATTTGTTTCTAGGGGTCACGTTTCACTTTCAGAATTTTATGTTCTTAGACCTATCATTATCTGATCAATGACTATATAAGTATAATGGGCATAATTATCAAATCTAGATTTGCACTAGTTTCGTTTCGATATGGGATTATGACACAGTACGAGAGTCCTTATTGCCTAGTTTGTGAGAATCCTAAGATAATTTATTGGCTCTAGAGTTCACCATACTCTCAATCGCCTATATTCTCTTTCCTTCCTGTGTCTCAGTCGTCTACAATCAGTTTTCTCATTAGTTGGTATGCTACAATTATTTGAGGGTATTACTGTTTCATGGTATCTTTTTAGGAGATGCACTGTATGCTTTGAGGACTTCACTTAATGCTTCAAGCAATCAGCTAAGTGATTGGAATCTGGCTCAAGTTCATCCTTGCACTTGGTCCAAAATTACATGCGACAGCAGTAACAACGTAACCTCAGTGTAAGAATTTTCAAATGTACATTTACCTCTTAAAAAGTGTGCTAGTATTGTTTCCCTGCCATGGTTTACTTACCATATTTTCAATGGTTTTCTGTCAAAATTCATTACAATTTTCACTCTTTTTCTTGAATATTACATTAGTAAACTGACAGCTCTTGTGATTACATTCCAGGGTATTGCCTAATATGGGATTTTCGGGTACCTTGTCACCAAGATTAGGGATTTTGAAGATGCTGACAACACTGTACATTCTGTCAGCCTTAGTTATGCTTTTGCCTGTTTTAAGATGATTTTGATTTGGTTACTTAAATCACTTGACTATTCATTATCTATTCTTTTATTGAGAATTTGAATTTACATCATGTACTCGTCGTCGCCCCCTTTTATTCTTAGAAGTTTGGCTTAGCTTCTCCATCTAGTTTATCGTTTACTGCATGAGGTAATGATCTTGACGCAGCTTAATTTTGTCTGGTCAGTTCTTATAAACATTAAGAGATTTTAATTCCATTTGATAGAATAAGTTTGACCTGTCTAAATGAAACCATTTTGCTAATTGGGCTGACAAGGAGGAAGACTTTGTAACGTACTGTTATTAATTTGCTCTCTATATCCTGGCTGTCCTGCAACTGTATTTCATTGGGAATTTGACTCTCAAAAGTTCATGCAAAGATTTCGTGACTGTCTGGAAGCTATGATTTTGGTTTTGTCATAAACCACGTTGTATGAGGTCCATCGTTTTTGCCTTCTAATTGACATGTTGTGGTGCGTACCCTGGAAGACATTTATTTGTAGTAATTGCATTTGAATGAAATTATGAGTTAGAATCTTCTCTGCAGTATGGGTATATTGTTTTACAACCAATTGTAGGCGTCAGCGTTTGCTGCCAGCTGTCTTGTTTCTATGTTTATCTTGTCACATGATTGTTAAATTACAGATATTTTATCTTGAATTCTTCGACATGAAGCTTGCAAAATTTCAGCTCTCTTTCTGCACTTCAGTTGCCATTCTGTTAATTGCTTTTGAGCTCTTTGTTGCAGACGTTTACTCTTTATTTAGTAATTTGCAAGGAAATGACATAACTGGTAAGATACCTGAAGAATTTGGACATTTGACGAGTTTGACTATGCTGGATCTGGGAAATAATCGCTTAACTGGAGAAATACCATCTTCCCTGGGCAATCTCAAGGGGCTGACATTTCTGTAAGCATGCGTATCTCATAAATTTTTATCATTTTGTTCAATTCTTCTTGTCCACTTGAGCAGGATTTTGAGTCAAAATAAGTTCTCTGGATCAGTTCCTGAATCACTTTCCAGTCTTTCAAACTTGATGGACCTGTAAGTGAACCTGATTCCTTTTTGCTTCATTGAAGAGAATCTCAAAACTGTCAATGATATCAACCACTGAGATGGTTTTCTTTTA
>JBBMKE010436889.1:0-10057 GCA_037834125.1 Lippia alba
TTTGGATTGATGGATGATTGTAGGCCGTTATGGCCATACTTGTACTTCTTTTGCTCACTATTACGTTATCTAATATTTGGTTGCTTCCGCTCGTTATTCTTGCTTATTGAGATTGTTGTTATAATTGGTTTAAGGGTTAGTCCAGCCCACTTAGTTAGGTTGAGTTCTTTTAGCTTGTCACTTATTTTCCACGTGTTTAGTTCATGTATGGTTTATCCATTTCATACGTGATTTGTACTCATGGTACAGGGATATGGTACTTGACATTCATGTATGGTTTATCCATTTCATACTTGATTTGTACTCATGGTACAGGGATATAGTACTTGACATCACGGGTGCTACAAGAAGGTTACAAGAAGGATTGATCAAGACAAGAGATTTATTTACAAAAGGTTTAATTTTAAAAACTATAGATATAATATATAATTTTGGCTTAAAATATCATATGAGGTTGTATGGGTTCTAATTAGCTAGAAAAGAAAACCTTACCTGGACAAAATAAAAGAAATGACCAACAAAAGGTTTATTTGTAGAAGAAAAGACAAGTGCGAGTGAGGCACAACTCAACATGAATCAAGTAAGACGAACGATATTATCATAAAGATGATATGATATGAAATTTCAAGTATAATATGTTATGATAAGGTGTATGTAGCACTTAGAACGGTATTGAGATCATTTGTCCATGCGGCTGTGGCTAAAAGTAATCACTTGCACTCATTGTCAAGCATCGGGCTTGCAGCTAAAGCTATTGAAAATTATCATGGTTGCGATAACCATTCGGTCATGAAATTTGAAACAACATCGCATGAAATTTGAAACAACATCGCAGTCGTGATGATTGTCCAGATTGCCCCACAAGGTATAAGTGTCGCGGCCACTACCAAAACACGTTGAATACAATTGCGACCACGATCACTTCATCCCTTACTTGTTGTCCCTGCATCGTGGCCGCGAAGCAAAAAACTCATAAATGTGTTAAGGCTGCGACACCATACGAGAACGAAAAGTGCAGCAGGTTAAAAATAGGGGATGGTGATAAAATCCATCCCCAACCACAACTAAGTAGCCAAACCACTCAAAAATAAGCCACAAACATTACAAAACCAATTTAAACAACTAAAGTACAATTAAGTCAAGCTATAACGCCCCAAACTAGGGGTGCAAACGAGTCGAGCCGAGCCGAGTTTTGGCTAAAAATCTGAGCTCGAGCTCGAAAATTGATATATAGGATCGAGCTCGGGGATCGAACTCGTCAAGCCGGAATTTCTTCGGCTTGAACTCGGCTCGTAGAAAACTCGGGCTCGGCTCGATTCGGCTTGACCTAGCTCGCGAAGTCCAATTCGAGATCGGGCTTGAGATTGAGATCGAGTTCGATCCATATATTTTTAACATTTTAAGATATATGTAATATAATATGTGATATATAAATGTATATTTACATAATACAATATTGGATCATATATAAAATATGATATTATATATATGGTATGTATTTAGTATATTATTTAAATTTGAAGTTATATAAATATAATAAAATATATGATTGTATAAAATTTTTAATACATATATTATAAATTAAATATATATTGTATGTATATATAATATAGAATATATATATATATATATAAAAGAAAACATAATATACATATTTATAATTTATAAAAAATAAATAAATATCTAGGCTCGCAAGCCACGAGCCTAAACACATGGGGATCGAGATTGACTCGATGTATGGCTCAGGCTCGTCGGAACTCAACTCGAGATCGATCCATTTCAATCTCAAGCCAAGCCAGCTCGATCTCGACTCGTGAAGCTCGCGAACAGTATCGACTTGTTTGCACCCTCTATATATGTGAGAACGTAGATATACACGAAATATCGTGGAGTGAGACTCAATTATGATTTGTTTGCCCATTGAGTCTTGATCAAACATTAAGGATAATCCTTCGCTTAAAATTATCATAAATGTTGACATATTTATCATCATATCATATTAGAATAGGATCACTCAAACTTATGGGAATTATAATGCGGATACGAGACTTAATATTTGAGTCATACGTGCAATCAGTGAAAATGATGGATATATGGGGTGGTGGCGTTCTACTTGTTATGATTAGTGTGTACTGAGTAATATATATATATATATATATATATATATTTGTATATTGATACTATTAAGAATATTAATGTGTTTTATAAATTTGTTGAAGCTAATTAAGAATCATGTTGACATAAGGCTTGATGCTTTTCGCACTAATTATTGTTATGGTTTTCAGTATTAAATACATCTGTCAATATATAGTGGCTAGCCACCATTGATGGACGAGGGCTTCTTGAGATGGTAACAAAAACTCATAAAAATATAGCAAGACTGTTTGTGTAGATGCGTGGTATTTTTCACGTGCTATGTTTTTTTTACAATTTACCCCATTTTCTAATCACAAAGGCCAAAGGCGCTGAAACGCTTTGGTTATTTTTCATCCATTCCTCCACTTTTCTAGCTTATAATAAATTGATGAATTCTCCTATATCAAAGCTACTAGAACATCTACTTTAATTCTTTTCTGGAGAAAGTTAGCACAAGAAAGTTGTTTTTATGGGCTGAATTATTAGTATCACCTTTTTATCATAACTTTTCCTCCAATGGACACAATCTCACATAAACATAATTATGAAATGATATAATATAAACGCTGAGTTTTTCAAGTATTTTATGTAGTGTTCGATATGATTAAATGATAGTTCTAATTGTATTCAATATTCATAAATTAGAGCTCCCTAAATTTTAGATTATATTTTGGTTCGGATAAATGGATTCCATTTATTTATCGGTGCAAATACATAACGTAAAGCTATCTACTTATCTCGTGGTATTATGTAGGTTGAGTGAGTCTGAGCTTCCACCCGGAGTACTAACTTGATTTAAAGCCTCGATTAGATCACTAACTATATTTAGCTCGTGTAATTGATGTCTGCGCATTAATATAAAAACTTTGAAATACAATTTAATCACATATTTCATAATTCCCAATAATATAAAGTCAAATACTTTCTAAATTATTTCTATAGGAATATTCTCAAGCATTAATTTTTAATAATGCTTGTTAAACATCAAGGGGTCCACTATTTGTTGGGAAGTTGTACCAAATAAGTTGGAAAATTGTTGCTTTCCATTCAAATGGCAGTTAATTGCGTAGATTTCAAGTGATCATGTTTTCTGTTTTTTAATTATGGATATAAATTAAAATCAAGTCGATGACTTTTCCTAAGTCCTAACTCTAATTAAATTAGCAACTTTTATATTATAAAATTTATTTTGTCTAAACCTTGAAAGTTGAAACTATATAGTCTGAGCTGTAGCATGATTTAGTCTGAATGGGCTTGGGCCAAGCCTATGCTTATTGGTAAGGGGTCTACGTCTATCACTTGGAACTTTTTAGGCCCAAGTTGTTATTATTTTAAACTACCTGAGCCCGTTAAGTTTACAAATTAGTTTACGTCCCAATCTTCTAAGAAGTCGTTTACTTGGGTAAGTTATTTTGCAACCCATAATAAATTATTTATTTTAATAGGTGATGAACCTTGGTTTAAGAGCAAGCCCGAAAATAAGTATGATATATGTGCCTTCTGCAAATACCGTTGTTAATTTGCTTATCTCAAACAACTAATGTAAATAAGATTTTGGGAAATTAAATCAATTTTTATATTTTATTAACCAAAATCTACTGGATTACTCTCTAATAAAGTAAACGACTTCTAAAAATATTAAATTTGGAATTGATTGAAAACTAATCTAAAGTTGAAGTTCGACTGTTCGAGCTCTTCAATATTTTTAAGTTCAAAATTTATTGGGAGCTTACATATAACAATTATAATTTAGATTGTTAGAATTATTTTGAATCGCAATTTATTTAAAGAAATATCCATTGGTAATTATCAAGAGGATATTCATAATTATCCCGAACTTTCATATTAATTTGATAAATAGTCATTTGACCTAATTCATTCCAAAAAATTAGTTGTTGAGGAGAAGGTTGTCTAACCATTATATATTTAATTCCACATTTTTGATCATTCGATATGGGATACTTGACATAATTTTTGAGATACAGTAATGTTTGAACATACAAAGTCCCAATCAAAATTTATTGGATAATAATAAGAAGACCTGAAAATCCAAGATCATGAATGTTAATCCAACTGAGAATTGGGCCATCTTCTCAACTGAAAATCCAAGACCTGAAGAATCTTGTCATGTTTTTAGCTCGTAAACGAAATGGGTCAATTCACATTGATGTAGTTTATTATAACATAAATCCAAGTTTGTACTATGTTGCACGGATACGGACACGACACGATATGGATACGGAGACACGGATTTTTTTGTGAATTTTCCACGTGGGAAGTGTCGGACAAGGTGTCGGACAAGGGTGTCCAACACGACACGGCAAAATGATATTTTTAGAAGTGTCGGTGCATTAGAGAGTTTGTATATGCTCATGGAGATGGAGGCCAGCTTGGATGTCATACTAATTTGTCTATTCCAATTTGTTTAGGAATCTGTTTAAAAACCTTGCATTATCTTATCCTGGGCACGAATTAAATATTGCCTCATCAGTCCGCATAAAGTGACCACTGTCGAGTACACTTTTGTTTTGAATAACTGACAATACTCATTCCCACCAAATAGACAAAACTTTACCCGTGAAATGTCATATTTAGCTCTTTCTGGAACGCAAATAGAGAGAGTTCAAGGTAAAGTTGTCCAATCCAAAAGAAAATTAGACAAAGCTTTGGTTTTCTTGAAAATCTCCATAGCCAATCCCTGAGTCCCGAGAAATCATAGTTGCTTCACTTCTAAAACTTCAAAGATATCAGAAAAATGGCAGCTTATGCAGCTGTAGTTTCACTTATGAATCTTTTAGAGAAGCTCCAACGCCATCCTCGACCCCCAATTACTCTTGACACCAATCAGGTAGAAGTTCTCACGCAAAAACTTGCTTTCTTGCAAGATTTCCTTGAACTTTATAATCCCCATTATTCAAAACAAGAAGTCGAACGATTGAGGAATCACATCGCGGATGCAGCTTATGCAGCTGACTAGCTGAGGATGTTAACGAAACCCATATAGTCAACCGGATTTGTGCTCGGTCCACAAGTTATGACGAAGTTGACATGATCGCTTCTACCACGTCGGATCTTTCCCTGGAAGTTGATGACTTGTTGAGGCCAACTACCGATGCATCAACAATTTATGGTGAGGAAAATAGTGGTTCCATCGATCTAAATAAGGTGATGGAAGACATGGATTTTGTTGACAAAGAGGTCTTGGAGATTAAAGACAAGTTGGGAACTCAAGATCCACAAAGATATGTCAAAATTGATGTTGTAGGATCGAAATTTACTCCAACAGAGCACAACGTCATGGTGGGTTTTGATGATGTCTTGATCAAAATGCTGGATAAGCTCCCTGGACAACCGGATTCTAGTCGCGAGATCATCCCCATTTATGGGATGGGCGGCATATGTAGGACTACCCTTGCTAGAAATATTTATATCAATCCTCTTACAGAGTACCACTTTGATATCCGTGCTTGGGTTACCATTTCTCAAGAGTATAATATACGAGACATTCTTTTAGGAGTTCTTCTCAGTGAAAAGAACCAAGCGAGCGAGGAAAGTATGAGTGAGATGAGTGAGGCAAGTTAGGGGAAATGTTATATAAAAGTCTTTGTGGTAGAAGCTATTTGATTGTGATGGATGATATGTGGAGTGATGTGGCATGGGACAGTGTAAAACGCTTCTTTCCAAAGGAGTGCAATGGAAGCAGAATAATCGTAACAACCAGACTAACAAATGTGGCTGCCTATTTAAGCACCAACTGTTGTGGCGTTGAGATGAATTTCCTAGACCAGGATCAAAGTTGGAGTTTATTTTGCAAAACTGTGTTTGGAGAAGAAGATGGTTGCCCATTGGAATTGAAGGACATTGGGATGGAGATATCAAAAAATTGCAAAGGACTCCCTTTGTCAATTGTTGTCATTGGAGGACTCCTATCAAATTCAAAACGAACTCACAAGTATTGGGAATATATTGCAAAGAATCTAAATACAATTGTCAATTTAGAAGAAAATGAACGGTGCTTCAAAATATTACACACGAGTTATGATCAGTTGCCGGCTCATTTGAAAGCATGTTTCCTCTATATGGGGGTCTTCCCTGAAGATTATGAATTGTCTGTGTCTGAACTCATAAAAATGTGGGTAGCGGAGAGCTTTTTAAAGCCAATAAGTGGAAAATGCTCGGAAGAGATTGTTGAGGAGTACCTGTTGTATCTTGTTGGTAGAAATCTCATTATGGTTCATCAAGATGAGTTTTTCAGCAATGAAAAAGTCTGTAATATCCATGATCTGTTGAGAGACCTGTGCATAAGAGAATCTCAAAAGGAGAAGTTTATCTGTGTAACTAACCAACACGGTGAAGGCTTAGTCACTCAACGATACATTGCAATTCATCAAGACACATCCAGAAAGGGATGTCTTGATATTTTGAAAGGGGGACCGACTACTCGTTCTTTGATATGCTATTCTCGAGAAGTCGTCTTACCATTAGCTGAGCTTAGATTGTTGAGGGTATTTACTAAGATTGATGGTATTATACCTATACATGGAAATTTTGCATCTTACAAAAATAACAGATTGGACGATATTTTCAGGCTAGTTAACGTGCTGCATCTTTCGATAAAGACCCTTTTTTGAAATCGCATGCTGCCTTCTTCCATTTCCCAGCTTAGGAATTTACAAACATTATATGTTTTTGGACCTTATGGTGTTAAGGCACCACCTGAAATTTGGAAGCTGCCTCTGATTAGGCATATCGAAAGTTGCGGTCTCATACTCCCGCATCCTTCAAGTGGCCACATGGACGGGCAAGATGACTTTGTTTTGCATGAGCTACATACGCTTGTAGGGGTAACACTTTTGTACCTCGATGAGGAGGTGATCAAGAGAATCCCTAATGTCAACAAGTTGGGACTATATTTCAACCATCTATCTACACCATGATGCCATTAGATCTCAACAGTATGGACCGTCTTTACAAATTGGAGGACTTTTTTATCATGTTTGAGCTATTCAACCCACCAAGCCGGACTGAGTTAATGCAAAACCTCACCTTCCTGCATTCGTTGAAGAAATTGTCTCTAAGCGGAACTAAGCTTCATTGGGAAGACATTAGTACGAAAATAGGTTCATTACCTCGTCTCCAAATGCTCATCCTGGGATCCCATTCATCATAGGGCCAGAATGGAAAACCGTCGAAGGTCAGTTTTGCAGCCTAAAATGCCTGCAAATTGTGGAATGTGGTGATCTAAAATGTTGGATCACTGAGAGCACCCATTTTCCACGCCTAGAGTGCCTTCTTCTGGTTCATTTACGTAATTTGGAGGAAATCCCTTTGTGCATGGGAGATATACCAAACCTGAAATCAATTAGAGTAGAATCTTGTTCAGATTCAGCTGTCAACTCTGCTAAAAGAATATTAGACGAACAAGAGGAACTTGGGAATGAAAGCCTCCAAGTCGGAATCCAGTTGGATAGAAGGAATAAAAAAAAGTCTGGAGAGGCTGGCGACCCACAACTTTCAAATTAACGTTTTGGTAAGAAATTTCTGTTGATTATTATTATTATTATGCTGTGAAATAAGAGAAAAATACAATGAATTAAAAATTTACAATATGCATGTACAGATCTCATACAGGCACGACCAGCAGCCAACATGAGCACAACAAATCTGGAGAATGCGAGTAACCAAATCTTGCCAGTAGGTACAGGTAATTATCTTCCTAGTTCACGTACACGCAACATCATCTCATGTGTGAGCGTAGTTTAATTTGTAATTGTATATGCTGGTCTGATTGGTGTTTGATAATATTCCTCAAAGAGATTTTTGTCGGGTACATGGAGATTAAAATTACCCTTTCTTTTAATTAGTTTGAGTTTCCAATTGGTTAGCAAATGCATTCGAATTGATGTGCTTGTAATCATCTGATGATTTTTACTGTGAGCCTGCGATACTAGAAGTTGTGGTATAATGCAAAGTTCTCGATCATATGCTGTTGTTTTATAAAATTATGAGTTCTATGTCATGCTCTTGATTGACCTGTTTCCTGCATTTGAAATAATGGAGTTCGTCAGTTTCTTGGAAATATACATAATGCATAGAAAAAACTTGCATTTTCATTTGTTTCTCTGTTTTCTCTTTTGGAGGAGTATATTACACTGTTGGAATTGAATGATGAAGTTATTTTGACATTTCCTTGCTTTTGCGTTCAGTTTATGGTTCTAGAAGGCAGGTGCTATGTTGTCAGGAAGACGCAGAGGCTCCACAGCAGTAACATAAAGCTTAAGTTTCAAAAGTATGATCCTCGTGTCAACCATCATGTTCTGTTCACCGAGGCCAAGATAAAGTGATTGCAACTCTGAACCGTGGCTTAAAATGTGCTGGTTTCCTTTGAATTGATATAATATTAGCTTCTATTGCATCCGAAATTTAAATGCCGTTGATGTTTGAGATGCTTCATGTATTGCATATCATATGAAATGAAATTCTTGCAAATTTGTAATTCATGTATTGCTTCATTTACCTCTAAACTATAGTATATAGCAGTTAATGATAATGGTCCAACACTTTATTTATAGACTAATAATCCTGCACATTTGATGCATGTGCAAATAAAAAAATTAAATATTTAAACATATTAAAATAATTTTTTATTAATATATAATTTATAATTATTTTTAATATAATAACGATAAATAAATAGGATGAGATAGTGTCATATTAGTAACTAAAATAAAAAATAAAGAACAAAATAAAAATTATGTGAAATAAAAAACAAGAATTAAAGTGATGAGAGAGAAAAAAAAGATAGGAAAATGTGAGAGTTATATATGAATTAAAATAAATAAATACATAAAAAAGAAAAAAAAAAAGGAAATGTAGAGATCATGTCACACAATCGACCCGCTTAATAATATAGTATAGATAACCTTTTCTTAATTGTAGTAGTCAAAAGAAACAAGGGAAAAATGTTCGATTCATCCGGTCGATTAGTCCCATTTGAAATCTTGGGACATGGTTTTGGGATATGGCGAAATTGATCCCTTAATTTTGAATTTGATGAAATTATAGGACTTTTCACACCGGAATTCTTCGTTGGACGTCGGAACTTACACGTGGCCTCTGGAATGACACGCTGGCAGCCAACTAGATTTAATTTTGCCACATGACATATTATAAATGAAAAATTATGTCCACTCATTAATATATATTACAATTATATCATATTTCCTAAAAAATTGCTATTAAAAAAATATTTCCTTAAAAATTCAAAATATATATTACATAAAACACTTGTATAAAATTTACTAATTATAAATACTAACATGGCTAATATTATATAAATATTTATAATTAATTATTAAATTCAAAATATTATTTAAACCTAAAATATATTATCTCATATTTTTATTTTATGAAAAAAAAATCTTCAAATTAAATTAGAATCCTCCACTACCAGTTGCCGCCTACACTGCAACCACCATCAGCTGCCTTCAATGCCAAGACCACCCCCAACCGCCATACCACAGTCCAAAGCAAACACCAACACCAGCCGCCACATTCACCACAATCAACACCAACCACCACCTTCAATGCCAAAATCACATACCTACAACATATACACACAGAGAGCTACATACATAGAGGTGATGCAGAAGCTTCATGGCCACAGCCGCCTATTCTTCGCCGCCGACATCAGATCCGTCAAATCGGCACACCATTCACCACTAGCATAAAAAAATCAACACCTCCACCCATCAACAAAACCACTAACTAGACCGATTTTGTCCAGATCCGGCGCCGCACCTCCACCATCGATCACTCAGTGGCCCTCCACCCAGATCCGCCGTCACCCCCACTTTGAATCTGGATCTGGATCTGGATCTAAGTTGTTTGTGTATGAAAGCATGTGCGCGTGTGTGACTGT